>CAUYQV010162114.1:0-63192 GCA_963574575.1 Galagoides demidoff | reverse complement strand
TTGTAGAACTAGAGTATAAATGTTATAACACATTAACTATGTAAATGACACAAAGTCTATGTTAACCAGTTTGATGAAAATATTTCAAATTGTATATGAAAACACTACACTGTACCCCATGTTTGCATTAATGTATACAGCCATCATTTAATGTAAAAAAATGAAAAAAAAAAGAAATTAGGGTAGTTATAATTAGTACTTTCCTACCATGATCTGTTCCACTGAGTTACTGTCATGAGTCAGTAAATTTGACAAGGATTAGAGATCTGATCTCATCTCTGGACTAAGCCTTGAGCCCTTTTCAACAGTAGAAATCTATTTAGAAAGGATTCTAGATAAAAATCTTGAATATTTCCTAACACATTTATTTGATTGTGTGAAAATTTTAAGTTATTTTGAATTGAGTTCTCTTTATTTTCATTTTGAACCCATTTATACTTGAACATAATAATTTATAAAGTGACTATTTTCATCGATTCCCTCTCCATTAGTTTAAATAATTAGTTTATTTAATTAGTTCTCTATCTTTTGATCACTTGGGGCAGAGCACCTGTCCCTTTGAGTGTTTGAAGTGCTCTTAGGATGTAGATGCCACCCTGGACAAGATTACCTGTTGTCTTTCTGCCTCAGTTGGGATCAAATAAGTTAATTGAAAAAGAAGTGTTTTTTTTTAATGTTTTATTAGGAATAATTCTAAATCAGTTATGAAGAAAATTTCTCCATTGAATTCAGTGAGTATTCCAAAAACTCTTACTGAAAAGATGTTCACCAATAAGCAATAAAACATCAGCAGAGCTATCATATTCTGGGCAAAGGGTCAGGCTGATAACAAAAGCAACATGCAACATAAAAATATATATAATAAAATGGAAGACAATTTGCTTAATATTAAAAGCTATCTCAGTATGAATTCTTTGTGACCCGGACGGAATTAATTAGGTATCAAATGCAAACCACACAAAGGTAAGATTGGCTGATGGAGGTCAGGAGTCAGTACTGGGAAAGGACGTGGGCTCCTCGGTGCAAGGGAGCTGGAGTGTCTTGGACCATTTGCCTGGCTGGCGTAAGCAGTGTTAGAAAATCTTTTTGGTAAGGGAGAAAAATAAACACAAATGTAAAGCTACCTTTTAAAATCTGCAGATTGCCCTGGAATGATAACGGTACCAGGAGAGTAGCAAGAGGATAATTTTAAAACATAATTTGTTGTGACCTCAGAAAACAGTCAGTATGGATTTATTTAAAGATTTCACAATAGCTATGTCCAAGCATTTAGGCTTAAGGGAAGTAGAATTAAAAGAAAAGAGAATTTCTTTAAAACCAAGCATATTGCTAAAATAGCAGCTTTATACTTACGTGGTAAACGATAATTGCCACAACATAATTTTAAACACTGTAGTATTTCGCCCAAACCGGTCCTGGATACTGACTGTTTAATACCCAAGGTGCCAACTCTCTTTGTGGTAACAAGCCTAGACCAGTTCTGTCAAACATGTGCTTGGTTAAATATCCAGTTTTATTCAACATTTTAAAAGCTTATTTGACAGCTAGTCAGGTTCCTCACACAGAGCAGTTCCTGTGTAGCGCAAGTGGCTTTAACTTACCGTGTTTTATTACGAAGAGACTGAAGATGTAATTTGCATGCGGTTTCACTGATGACCCCGGCCTTAGCAAATCCTGTTTGTTGGCTGAAAGCAGCAGCACTGTCTCTCTCAACTCATCTTCCCGAGGCCTTTTCTGCTGCTCTTCTCCTCCTTCCTGAATTCTTTCATGATCATTGATACCTACCAGGAAAATAAGGACCTGGGTATTCTGGAGGTAATGCCCCCAGAGAGGCCTGTTTAACTTGTCACTGACATGAAACTCATGTTCTTCTCTTCTTCAGTGGTAGGAATGGTGGTGACTCTCCCCGAGTTCTGCTGTGCAGAATGGTGGTCTTGCCCGCAGCATCCAGTCCAGCCAGTGAAAGGCAGGTGCCTCCACTTTTTGCCAAAGAGGCAGGATAAGGGAGTGACAGTGTGAGGCCCTGGACAGTGGTGGCATTTGTGATGGCAGAAGCAGAAGGGGTTTGGGGCATCTGAGGCCTTCCTCTTCCGTGCTCCTGGCAAATGCCCAACTGGCAGGAAGCTCAGGGTCTGGTTTTCAAGTGTTCCTGCTGAGCCACTGCGCCCAGCCCCTCCAGTGGGGACAGAATTAGTCCCCTGCTGCCCTGTCCCCTGTGCTTACCATGTTCAAGAAGTGTTTAGAGATTTTTTTCTTAAAGCAAACATTTCATATTAAATTCTGAAATTAGTTATCATATTGGGTAGTTTGTTCAAATAAGGATAATTTTCTCTCCCTACTCGTGGTTTTTGAAGAGTTAGGTTTTTAGGACACTTGGCAGTCTGGCGAAGTGTGTGGGAACTTGCCCAAGAAAATGTTAGAACACATAAATATGTACTTTTAAAAATGTACTAAATAATATTGGCTAATACCTATCATAATTTTGTGAATTTTAGTGAATATTAGTGCTATTTTAAAATGTGTAAAAGCTATTAAATGATATGGAAGCATCTTCAATTTCTGTTCCTGACAATAAAATTGTTTTCTAGATTCATAATTGAAGGAGATACTAAATAGAGATTAGCAAAAGTAAAAATGTAACACTAGGTAAAATAAATAGAAGTATTTCAAATAGACATTAACTATACAAATGTAATTTATTTTTCCATCCAAATTTGTAGACCTGTTAGAGTTTAGGTACTGTAGGGTAACAGCTCTTTATGTGGCATCCTCACTGAACTTTCTTATTCTGATATTAAAAATTTTTTTCAGGTGTATATTTATGCCATTAAAAATCATAATTATTTTTTTCTTTCCAATCTTTACCTGTTTTCTCTTTTGGCCAGGACCTCTTGAAGTATATTTAAGAGTTAGGATGCTAGTCATTTCTTAAAGAGACTGCCTTTCTCCATTAAGTATAATAGTCATATATGTCTTTTTGCTGTACAGTTATTCTTTGCTATCCAAGATTACTTGGGGCTTGAAATAAAAATAGTGATTTGGTATAGAAAGATTTTCAATTAATTGGTTATATATGGTTCATGAATTTTGGATAGTGAGTTGTGAGAACTGAGATAGTGAAGTAAATTGAAAACTAAAAATGTATTTGAATTTATTTTGCTACTGAGCTCCACTAGCTGCTAGTCATCTAGGTTCAGATAGAACATTATTCTTGCATAGCTTTTATCAATGTAAGGAAATTCTCTTCCATATTATAGTTTAAGTCTTTTTCCAATTGTAAATAGGCCATGAACTTTATCGTATGCTTTTCCTGTATGAGTTGAGGTTATCGCAGATGATGAACTACCTTTGCTTTCCAGAACACATCGTGATGATTATGTTTTAATAAAGTATTAGACTCAGTTAGCTAATATTTTATTTGCTAATCTAACTCCTACGTAAAGTGGGCCCATATTTTCTTTCCCTTTGTTTCCTAGTTTCGGAGTTAAGATTCCATTAGCTTCTAATGAACTGGGCAGTTTAGCAGTCTTCCAGTTTTATATAACAACTTTCATTAGAAAGCCATTAATGTTTCTTGAAAGTTTATTAAAACTCACTCGTAAAACAGTGTGGATCTTGGGCTTTTTAAGAGGAATACATTGAGTACCATTCCAGATTATTTCATAATTTTTGGTTTATTCAACATCTCTATTTCTTCTTTTGATAATTTTGGTATGTTTTATATATATATAACACACCAAAATTATTATATATATTATTATATATAATAATAATATGCATATATATAATTTTCTTAGTTTTACATATACATGTGATTATTAGGTTTCTACTTTTTGCCTTCACAGAATTAAAAAGTCTTACATTTTAACAACAATAACAATGTTTAAGATAAGGACTAGAAACAAAAACCTCGTAAAGAATGAATGAAGATAAACACATTCAGAAAAGAAATCAGACAATTGCTGCAATGAAGTATGAAGTATTATTCAGCTATTTAAAAAATGGAGACTTTCCAGCATTTGCATCTCTCATTTAAAAGTGAATTATATTTGTAATTTCCCCTTTATAATAATAATTTTTTTCCAATTTTAATATCAGGTGTATCCAGATTAAGCAGAATGATTTTGAAGTATTTATTCTTTTTCTATTGTCTATAAGATTTGGCATGATCTGTTTTTGAAATTATCTTTGATTTTTATTTATAAATATTAGTTGTCTATTTTTTGAGACTTTGGAAAAAAAATAATAAGAAGTTAGTTGATGACTCTATACTGAACCTCAGAGTCAAAGCATTCTATAATAGTCATACTCTTATTTGACAATGTGAATGTTACTTTCTTTGCATTAGTGTTATTATTATTGGTATATTTTTCTGGGATTTTTTTCCATTTTATGTAGATTTCTAAATTAGGCTATACTTAGAACATTTAAAAAATTCTGTTTAACATTTTATAGTTTCCCTTTTCATTTTGTGTTTTTCTTTTTTGTTTCATCCTCACACAACAGCCCTTGGGGAAGGTTTGTAGCTAACTGTTAAGAGTCTTCAGGAAAGCAATCTTTGTTGCTCTCTCCTATTGCATTTTTGTTTAGGATTTTGTTGATTTATGCCCTTTACTATTTTTTTATTGCTTATTCTTTTTGTTCTTTTTAATGTTGTTTTGGTTCTTAGTTGTTAGGGGTATTCTTTTTTTCCCCCTTGTTTTTAGTTTGAGTTTAGTTTGTAACATAATAATGGGTAAAATGTTTCATAACTTTTATGTGTTGTATATTTATGTCATCTTCCTAATTTTGTTTTTTGAATACTTTCTCCTAGAATGTTTTCAGATTGGGTCTTTGTGGCACAAACCTTCTGTGTGGCTTTGTATGCCTGAGGAATATCTATTCTGCCCTCTTCTTTTGAGTAACAATTTGGCTTGATAAAAAATTCTGTAGTCAAAATTTTACTTTAATGCTTACACTCTTGCTTCAAAGTTTATCTGCTTTCTCTTTGGAAGCTTTAGAAATTCTTTTTATTTTTGCTCTAAAAGTTATCCATAATATGTCTGGTTATACATTTTTTTTCTTTCTGTGTTAAATTAGTCCTTCCATTTTGAGATCTTTCATCTTTTTTTTTTAGTTCTGGATCATTTATTTTCATTATTTTTTCAAAGATATTCTTTGTCTCTCTACCCCCCTCTTACCATTTTTTCTGATATTTCTGTTACCTCAATATTCATCAGGATATTCATGTATCTGCCCCATCCCTTGACATTTATTTTCTTTTTTTTAAATGAGGTCTTGCTCTGTCACCCACGCTAGAGTACAGTGACCTCATCATAGCTTACTGAAGCCTTGAGCTCCTGGGTTCAATCTCCAGAGTGGCTGGGACTACAGACATGGACCATTGTGCCTGGCTAACTTTTCTACTTTTTAAAGAGACAGGGGTCTCAAACTCCTGGCCTGGGGTGATCTTCCAACTTTGGCCTCCCAAAGTGCTAGAATTACAGGCATGTGCCACTGTGCCTGGCTGTCTTTCCTGTTATATCTTTTTTTTGGTATTGCCTAGTAGGAAAGATCTCCAATCCAATTTTCTAAATAATTTATGCTTCAACAGTATCCATCCTGCGATTTATCTCTTCTGTTGCATTTTTTATTACATCTGTTTTTATATCAACATTTAAAGTTATTTTTAATAATTTCTTATTCATATTTTACATTATTGATATCTGCCTTAGCTATATCATGTTTATTTTAAATTATTGGTATGTCTAGTCCAATATTTCTGCTTCAGCAGATACATAAAAACCCTCTACAAGATGAAAAGGGAGTACAGAATTTTCAATTATGTAAAGTGCAAGACTGTGTGATGCTAATATTGATAAAATGAGTAGAGCAAACGTGTTTGGCTCCCAGGCAGGACCCCTGGGGGTTGGGCTGAGAGCCAGACTGGCACAGGTGTTGCTGTGGTTTGGTGCCACCTCGTGGCCTTTGACTCCTGTGGCTTTACTTCCCTGGGCGTAGTATATGTGCACGTTTTCTCTGGTGGGCTCCTCTGGAAGCAGTTCATTCCAAGAATCTCTTGGTTGGTTGTCTCTCCCTGTGTGGCCCTGACTGGTCTGTGAGAATCTGAACATGTGGGAACCCACTCCCACCCTTCCTGCTTCTAAACATACACTGTTACCTGACATGGCTGTGCCCTTCCACTCTCTCCTCACTCCTAACCAGAAGGGGAAGCCAATGTTACGTGTTTAGATGCTTGTATTGGTCTAATAGGTGTGTATGTTCTCCATAGTTGATTTCTAGATCAAATCTTATTCCTAGGACACAGCTACTCTCTCAGGTACTGAGATGGGCCAAAGGCTAGCCTGCCGTCAGATATTCTGATCTGGCAGGGCACCCGGGCACCTGGGACTCCTGTGGGTCTCTGCCTGCCTCTTCCCTACCTGTGGTTTTCGCCTTCTCCAGACTCCTTAAGCTGCCCCATTGTCTCCTGCTGACACTAACAGCTGCCCTCTGCTGTCCGGTTACTGTGGCACGGTGAGGTGGGCACTTGGTTTACACTCAAAGGAGAGGCAGGGGTAGATGGAAATGTTTTCCAGCAACCTGTTCCTTCCGAAACTAGGCTGCAGCACCCTACTCAGACTTTCACTGTTTTCATTTTTAAAGAGTTTTAACTATTGCCCTCATGAAGCTACAATTTCTTTAGGATTGATTTTTGTGGAAGAAGCCGATAGTGGACAGAATTTACCACCTTAATAGGAAGAAAAAAACATATTACCTTACAGACAATTCCAAAGCAAGTCTTATCTTAAACTAGGTTTAAAAACCGTTAGTCCCAAATAGGCAAATTTAAAAATAGTGTTTATTGCACGGCTTGCTGGCATTTACATTTTCATTTCACTAGGTATTGGAAGCATTTCCCTTGAGGCGCTCCCTGTCTACTCATATTTTGCTTTGGGGATGCCTTTTGCCTTTTGTTCTGCTTATTTTTTTATGTCTCATGCTATCACATTTTGCAGACCGAAAAATTAAACATGTTTTAGAGGTCTTTAGAAGTTCCCACTTTTTAGCGACACCATTTCCACAAAGCCACTTCACATATGTTAATCACATTCATCCCTGACTAGAGCTGTGTGGAGGAGACTCCGAGGGTGATGTTCCCTAACATAGCGGTGAAGGGCGGCCAGGGAGTCTGCTCAGGACCAACTTCAGTTTCTGAGCTCTGCCTGCTACACCACAGCTACAGTGGTGGTGTGTTTTTTGTTTTGCTTTGAAATGTCGGAATCCTCCGAATTCTTTGAAAACAGTTATTCCAGTCTTTATAATAAAATGAATCTCATGGTTGTTGCTTTTAGGAAACTTTTAAGTCAAGGCAGTCCACAAAACCCTCATCTCCATATTGATAGACATTTTTTATGGGTTGTGCTGTATTTTTTTTTAACCAACATAATTGCTTTGTTCCTGACTTCCTCTTAGATCAAATCTCTTCAATCTCTGATTCTCACACTTTGGAAAACAGTGTTATTCTTTCCTTTCTCTGTTTCAAATTATGCTGTGAAAACAACCAATGGCAGCAAAGACTTATTATTAGAGGGGGAAAATCCTGTCACTTTTAAAACACAGAAACTTGCTATTGAAGTGGAAATTGTGTAATTGCTTTTGTTATGATCTATATACTGTCTTAGAAGTATGTATGTTCTGGATATAGCATATTGTCGTTTTGTGTTTAGTTTTTCTATTGACTACTCGGATCTATTTTGGAATTTCTCTTAATTCTTGGAGTGTTACCACATTAGGAATATGTCCTGGGCATTCTCTTCATTTGACTAGTTTTATACCACCTAGAATACAGGATTCCAGGGTATTTTAGCAAAAAATCAGTTAAAGGTCGTCTATTCCGACTTCTTACAGATCATATTTGAGGAAATGGAAAGGATAAGTGACTTAGTGAATGCCATCTAGCTTATTGGGGGTTGAGCCTCCATGGAGTCCAGGTTATTCCTTTTTAAAAATTTATTTTTTATTTGTATATATTCATGGGGAACAAATGCAATTTTGCTACATTGATATGTTGCACTGTTGTGAAGTTGGGGCCTTTCGTGTCTCCCTCCCGGGAGCAGTGCACATTGTAGCTTGTGGACAACCTCCCCTCAGCGACCCCCTCTCTCAGCTCACCCCTCTGAATCGCCACTTTCCATCATTCTGCCCTCAGATTCCATGTGTACACATTATTTAGCTCCCACTTATAAGTGAGAACATTTGGTATTTGTCCATGGGCAACTTGTTTCACATAAGGTAATGGTCTCCAGCTCCATCCATGTCAGTGGAAAAGACATTTCATTCTCTTCTGTGCCTGAATAGTATTACCCACACACACCCGATTTTTAATCCAGTCCTTCACTGATGGATTCTCAGGTTGACTCCGTCCGTATCTTTGCTTTTGTGAATAAGTGCTATGATAAACCTACAAGTTCAGGTGTATTTCCTGCATTAATTTCTTTCCCTTTGAATATATCCCAGTAGTGGGATTGCTAGATTATGTGGTAGTTCTAATTTTAGTTCTTTGAGAAATTTTCATTGTTTTCCATAGAGGCAGAACTAATTTACATCCCTGCCAACCGTGTACAAGATTTCCCTTTCTCTGCATACTTGTCAACATCTGTTATTTGTGTCCTTTCAATAATAGCCATTCTGATTGGTGTAAGATGGTATCTCATTGAGGTTTTAATTTGCATCTCTCTGATAATTAGTGATGTTGAAAATTTTTTCATATTTGTCTTTTGAAAAACGTCTATTTGTTTTTCTTAGCCTACTTCTTAATGGTTTCTGTTGTTATTTAATTTTTGGAGGGGATTTTTTTTTCCCACTGAGTTGAGTTCCTTGTAAATCCTGGATATCAGTCCCCTGTCAGATGTATAGTCTGCAGATATTTTCTCCTTTTCCACAGGTTGTCTGTTCACTCTGTTGATTATTTTTTTTGCTATGTAGAAGCTTTGCATGTTAATTAGGTCCTGTTTATTTATTTATTTTATTATCTGTTCTTTTGAGGTCTTAATCACTCATTCTTTACCTAGTGTCCAGAAATGTTTTCCCTAGGTTTTCTTCTAGTATTTTTATAGTTTCAGTTCTTACATTCAAGTCTTTAATCCATTTTGAGTTAATTTTTGCATATGGTGCGGGATGGGGCCCAGTATTATCCTGTACGTGGCAATCTTATTTTCCTAACACCATTTGTTGAAAAGAGTTTCCTTTTCCCAGTGTATGTTCTTGTTAACTTTGTCAAAGACCAGTTGACTGTAAGGATGTGGTGTGTTTCTGATTTTTTATTCTGTTCCATTGATCTGTGCATCTATTTTTATACCAGGGCCTTGCTGCTTTGGATACCATACCCTGGGAGGATAATTTGAAGTCAGGCAATGTGATGCCACTGGCTTTTTTTTTGTATTGCTTTGTCTCATTTACTCTTAGTACTCACCTTAAAAATTCTACCCTTTATCACTTAGGGACATTGTAAGCTATAATTAATTCTGTGTCCTGTCTTGGTGGGTGTGTGCTTAAGAAGCTTTTATCCAAGTTCTTTATTATTATTAAATTTTTAAGTAGATAGAGCATCAGAAGTCAACCTATAATATTCTCAATAATACCTATTTTTTAAATTCTCAGTTAGATAAAGAAACTGAGAGTCAAAGAAAATACCAACTGCTCTTTTAGGGTGGAGCCAGAATTCTCTGCTGGATCTGCCTGTCTCCGTATCTTGTGTTGTCTCCATTACATCACATTAAAACAATTTAACACTTTTTAAGTGACATCTGATCAGTATAAAGTTCTGCACTGTCGGAAATATCTGTAACTGATATGAAGCCCAGGAACTTTGTGACCCAGACTAACATCCTCCTATTCAGTAAAGCAAGAGAATGTTAACTGACACACTGTTAAAAACAGTTTAAATATTTATATTGTTCCTGAAAATGCCAAAGGGGTGCAGCAGTCACATTGTACAGCAAAACTTAAAGAAAATGCTCTAGTGAAGAATTTGGCGTTGGATTTGCATTACAGATTTAGAAAACTAAGCAAGGGAAGCAGAGCAAAAAATGATAAAACCCAGTACACTAATTACCGCAGATAAACAAAAAATTGTGCAGTAAGTTGAGAAGTAATGATAGCTCTCCACATGGCTTGGGGCTGAGTATCATTTCTACACTCATGTAAGCACTAAGTAAGAATCGAGCTAAAGCTGTAACATACCTACCCGGAAAGACTATGTGTGTCTTAGGTCTGAGTGGAGGAACTAGAGCTCAGTCTGACTTTTCATATTTAGAAAATGAAAGGGCTAAACCTTAAGAAGTAGCAGTGTAAGCATTCAGAGATATGGAAATCAGTTCTGAAACAATCATAGGAGAGAACTGGGAATGCTCACCTCTGAGAAGAGAGTAAGGGGCTGCGGTGGGAGGAGAGCTAAGCTGCTGTTTTTTTAAGCAAACATTCTGGAGTTACTTGGTAATCAAAGCCAGGTGCATGTATAATTTTATAAAATGAAATAGAAACAAACTTTTACCCAATAATAAATACTTTGACTCTACCTTAGCTGATGTTTTGTTTGAATGTCAAGATAAGCATTGATTTTCTTTAGAAGGCATAGAATTTAATTAATTGGCCTAATATTAATTGAATGTATGCAATGTGCTAGGCATAGCCGGGGATGTAAATGTAAATTAGACAGTAATCCTGGCTTCCAAGGAAGTTGTGATCTTGTCAGGAGATGAGATAATGTGCAAATAGCCGAAGTGGAAGATAGTAAGTAATACCTTCCAGGAGAGCAGGCTTTCCTAAGCCTTCTAGACTCTGAACTGGTGTCTGGCTCGGGTTGATAGTACAGCTCATATTTCTAATGATATTGGTCTTAGGAGTTGCAGAGTTGGCTTCTTTCTAGATCTTCCTCTGTTTCCGGTCTTGGTGATCTTGACCCTTTTCTCCTGACTTTCTCTGTTAAACAGTTTATTTTATGGATTTCACCTAAGTAGACTTCCAGTTAGACAAGTTCAATAGGCAGAAGCAACCTCTTCATTAGTAGTTCATTTTTAATTCTAATTTTTCTCTGTGTCAGAACAAATGTTTCTTCATTTTTCAATAGGTTTTTTTTTTTTTTTGGTTACTTACCAGGGGGGAGAGGTGAAGGCTGACAGGGTACAAAGAACATCTACCTGAGACAGGAGCCTGATGCCCCCCACGCCTTCCAGTCAGAGACCCGTGGAGCTGGCAGGCTCGGAGTCCAGAGTAGGAGTTTACAGATGAGAAACACAGGACTAGAAAGGTTAAGTGGCTTGCTAAGGACAAAATCTGGGCTATTTTCAGAGTAAGCACGGAAGCTAGTATGCAAAGCTTTCGTAAGACTTTGTGCATATTTATCATGAGCCGGGCTCTCTGCTAATTGCCTTTACATAGATTCTCACTTTGTCACTGCAACAGCTCTGTGTTTTAGGTATTATTGTTCACCTTTTCTCAAAAATCAGATAAAAATTTTGGGATCTATTTATAGTAACACATTTACTTCAGTTTTCTTAAGCGATTTGCCAAAGGTTGTCTTGCTAGAAAAAGGCTCTAGAAAAGAAGTGATGTGTTGCTCCTTCTCTCCTCTGAAATACCAGAAAATGTGTAATTTTTCTAATTTTAGCTTAACCAGGGAGATGATCTTGAACATGTTGTTATTTTTTTAAAACTTTGTTGTTCTTCTTTGCTGGAAGCACAGTTTACTTTTGTTAAAAGGTATATTATCTCAGATACCACTAAGTTTGTTTAATGTAATGCAACTTGAAATTTCCTTAAACTTGAAGTTCTAGATTCTATAAAAATCTATTTACATGTGAATTATTTGTTTCATGAGTTCAAAATGTGTGTTTATAGAAGGATACCTATACTGTGTGAAAAGGTAATTTTACATCTATTACAGTATTACTTTTATGTGGAGTCTTCATTATAAACTTTTAATTATTTATCAATATATTTTCCTAATTGCTTCTTAAATTATTGCTGGTTCTACTTATCCCTGATAGTTAACCCTAGATGTTAGAACCAAGGAAGATTGGCCAAGCGGAGGGGTCAGCTATTGGCAGGATCTGAAGTTCTTTATTTTCTCTTGTAAAAAGAACAAAGGAAAGAGACTAGTAGATTTTTTTTTTTGCAATATACTGGTAAGCCAATGACATTGAAACAGCCATTAAATAATATAGAATTTCCGTACTCCAGAGGAGTTCTAAGTGGGGAAGCATTTTGTGATTTAATAAGCCTGAGTGAAGATGGAAAGCAACACATCTAGCAGGTATTAGTCATCTGGAGCAGGTCTCTGAAGAACCACTTCAGGTGTGTAAATGCTGGAGTTAGTCCTGCAGAAGACCAACTGAGGAACAGAAAATGAGATTTTATAGAAACTAAGCAGAAACAAAACAAAGAAGCTTCACCTTTTTTTCCTAGAATAAAATGCGCTCTCTTTGGTTCTCATGGTCTGTCTTGAGGGGAGATTTCATGCCGTACAGTCCAGGAAATCTTTTCTGTGTTAGCTTTAGGGGTCGCCTTGTTTGGGCAGTAAGAATTCTGTGTGTGTGCTGTGAGAATGCTTTATTGATTGATGTGGTGATCTACTTTTACTTGCTGACCTGATTTATGATTGTCATTCTTTGAAATCTCTGAGATCATTGATAACAGGGTCCAGTAAGTCCTTCATGGAGATGCAGAGGCTCTTGGGGGCCTCAGATCATCTTCACATGAGCCGTCCTTTTCCTCTGGACACTAGTCCAGATTTTCTTTGCATAGTACAAACTTGAGAATTTTCCAATTAGAACATAACAGTTTTACCCAATTTGTGGATGAAATACTGTTTGCCTCTAACTTGTCAGAAAAGTTTGGCTGTAAAGTTCTTTGGGGCCAAGGGTTATTTCTGTGGCTTTTTGTCCTCATATCAAAGCCAGGCAGTCTGATATATGCTTCATGTGTTTTCTATGTGCAGTAGAATATACTTAAATGGTGTTAAATATGGAGGTGTATGTACCTTGCCATCTTTCAAATTACAAATAACTATTGGAATCTGTACCAAACATATTATTATCTGTTTACCTGGTTTTATTTATATCTTTTGTTCTAGAAATTTTTAGGAGCAATTTGAAAATAATAGTCTTTCTAAATTATAGTTTTTCAGAATATGTTTTTATCAACATGGCATTCTGTCTTAAAGAGATTTTCTATTTAATTTTGTTCTTAGGATGCTTTTTAACCCTGTAAAATACTGTTCTTCAATCATATGTTGATGCTAGATACTCTACATCTAAGCCAGCTTTATACTTGATAACAAAAAAATTCTCATTTATAAAGTTACAAGAGTAGAAAGAATCTTAGTGATAAACCAATTTATAGTGACAGGTGAAGAAACTTGACCAGATATTGCCAAGTTGCTCTCCAAAGGGCTGTGACGACACACGTTTGCATCAGTAATGGGAGTTATCTTTTCTTAGTATCTGCTCCGAAGCCCATGCTAGGGCTTCTTTAAGACTCAGCACTGTTACTTCTGTGTACACACAATGTGTACATAATACTTTTACTTTTCAAGGTTATTGTACACTTGTTCAAAGAGATTTAAAAGTGTGTTCATTATATCATTTACAATCAGTTAACCATCAGTTAATAGGTGAACTTACTAAGTAACTGCATGTTAAGGAAGTATAAGTGGTTTAAATTAGCACAGGAGAACTACAAGTATCAATAAATGTATCTATAGCTCAGCCACATGATACTGAATGACAACAGAAAAACGAATTCTAGAAGGATGTATACAGTATAATATAGTATTTATGTAAGGAATAAAGACTTATAAAACACAGCCTTATAGGATTGATGGGACATTATTTAGCTTTAGAAGGGTTTTGCATAATAAAGAAAAATGCATGTTGTGTACAACAGGGTAGAAGCTCGTCTCTGGTTTTAGCTACAGGACAGCAGCTGCGCGCTGTGTTTATGTTGAGTGTCCTTCTGTTTGTAACCTGCTTGTCCTGTGCTGTTGCCAGCTTCTCTTGGCTCATTGTCAGTAATCTTGTAAATCTGGAAAACAGTATGTTAGATTGTGTCAAGATAATGAAGTCTGCCCATAGGAAGATTTCTATTAAACCGTTGTTTGATTCATCTGAGAAGGGGCAGGCGTTTGCTGAGTGGCTGTCATTTGTCAGGACCTAAACTAACGGGACCAGACTTGCTATTCCCGCTCTAAGACAATGATAATAACTAACAAGACCATATTTGAGTAAACATGGGAAGGTTTATACTCTTATTAATAATGAAAGAACTCCAGATGAAAACACGGTGGAGATTTTTTTTAGCTTGCAGACTGGTGAAAATAAGTTTGATAATTCCCAGTGGTGGCAGGTGTGGAGTAAGAGACACTCTCTTCAATGGCTGGTGTCAATCTGTGCGGTCTATTTCAAAGAAAGTGTAACAAAATCTCTCATCATGAAAAGAGCCTCTATCTTTTAACCCAAGAATCAGACTGCAAGAAATTACTGCAGATAACTTGCAGAAATTTTCTAAAATTTATGTGCAAGGATGTCCATTAAAGTATTATTTGCGATAACAAAATAAAATAACAAAAATAGGAAATAACTTAGCTATCCATCAATATTAGGGTTCATTAAAGAAATATGTATATTCTGTATTTTCACCTGATAGGATGCTGTGAAGCTATTAAGTAAATGAGATAGATTTATGCATGCTGATGCTGTGGGTTCCCCAAGATACTGCAGGTGGAAAGAGAAAGCTACAAGCAATATACCGACATGAAACTCTTGTTTAGGAAAAAATAAACAAGTGCGTGAGCTATATGGACATACACCTTAAACAATTTTTTAAATAAGACATTACAAGAAACTCCGCAGTGCTTGCCTTTTGATGATGGAAGTGAAGGGAATGTGGCTTTTACTTTTCCTGACTGACCTTTCAGTATCCCTCATATGTTCTATCCCAAAGCGTGTTTTACTGCTTCTTTTTTAATGCTAATCGAGTTTATTTCAGATTTTATATCTCATTACCCTCTTCACCCTCAGAGTTGTAATATGTGAAACATTCCTATTTTAATGACAGAATACCACTAGCTGCCATACAAAAACAAGCAAAAATCAGCAAGTGACCGAGCGATTATGTAAAACACAAAACAATTATGTTTTCAGTGAGCATAGATGGTCACTGAAAATCACCCTTCAAAATAGGTCATTATTAATAGTTATTTATTGCCTTGTTAGTTTAAAACATGAAGTAAAGGTCAGGACAGTAATGGCTAAAGCCAATTGGTCATTAACTGTGGTAATCATTGACCTTACAAAGGAGAATTGGTCTTCTAAATGATTTTCTGAAGTTGTTAATAACTGTATTTGAAGATTAGCAGCTATATTGTGATGACAAGTGTGCCAAAAGACATCGGCCCCATTCATATGAAAAATTATGTTTTTAGTGTGTAATTTGCAATAGCATTCATCAAAATTATGCATTCTTTCTAAAAGGAAAAATTGATTGGTAGCAGTTGCAGTGCCAAGGTTAGCATTAATGGTGCTGAAACATCTAAATTTCCTGGCTTTTAAACCTTTTAAAAACCTTTGAAGAGATTTATATACGTTCTTGGAGATGAAACAGTTCTTAAAAAATAATAAGGTCACTTTTTCCTGCATGCCAGAAACCTGTTTCCTAGATAGAGCAGAGCTGTCAGCTCCTCCTAACTAGTCTCACCATCTCTCCGTTCATTGCTGTTTATTTTTTGGTAAAGAAAGAGGAGTTAGTTCTCTGCCCTAATGTGGTGGCTCCCAGCAGGACTTTCCTTGCATTCATATTTTGTTAGCAGAAGAATCTGTCTAATTGTGGGCAGGTGACCTCTAATAGCATGTTGCAGAAAATGTAGGTCACATATGTTTTGTTGTTCTCAGCTCCACGCCGCTCCTCCTGGCATCTCGCTTAAGGCGGTGGAGTATGAACTGAGCCAGACAGACGGTAGAGCAGGGTGGAAAGCTCCCTTTTCTTTCCGGTACGGTGTAATTTGTGCTCATATATAAGTTCATGTCTTTTCAAAGATGACAGAAAAACAAGCTTTACCATTTGAATCCGTTACATGTAGAATTCTCTTAATTTGTCATAAATTATGTCCAGATCATAAGTAGGAATCCACTCTTGTTTTTCATTGTTTGTTCCTGCCATGCTTAAAAGTCATGTGCAGGTCTTATGCACACCTCTGTAGGAGTTCATACATACGTTCATTCATACATGGCAGAAGCCTTCCTGGCTCGTCTCATACCCTGTCTAGCTGGGGAAGAGCCTGAAATCCCCTTTTCTTAAAGCTGAACTGGGGTAAGGCTTGTGGAGTCACTATACAGCAGGGTCAAAGGAGTAGGTCTCTAGGCCAAGAGATGAGGATCAACCCCATTTGCTGATTGAGAAAGGGAAGGAAATGAGAGGAAGGGCATTAACTGTGGGCTGAATCTGGCTTTGAATTTTTCTCAGACTATCCCTGGTTTGGATGTTTCAGTGTCAAACATAATTTGGAAAACTCAAGGGGGAAAGGATAGTCCATTGCAGTGGTTCTCAACCTGTGGCTCCTGACCCCTTTGTAGCAATGAAAATACATTGCGGCATTTGGAAGGTTGAGAACCACTGGTCTGTTGTGTTAATCCATAATTTTACTTTTCCTGTGGCTCCTTTTTGCTCCCTGATGAAAGTACTTCCCAAGATTTCTTTTGTTATTTCCTTTTCACTTTAATAACTTTCTCATTATTCTTTTAAAGTAGGTCTGCTAGCAAGCAGCTTCTGTAAGTTTTCCTTTATCTATGAACTTGCTGATTTTCTATTTATTCCTGAAGGATATTTTTTGCTGGATATGAAAGTCTGGCTTGACACTTCTTTTCATTCAGCACTTGAAAAATATTGACCCAATTAATTTGGCTTCCATGGTTTCTGATGAGAAATCTGATGCATTCAAATGGTGTTCTGTTTTGAGTTGCAGAGAGATCTTTCTGGTTTCAAGATTTTTTGTTTGTTTGTTTTTAAATGTTTAGGGTTTTGAGTATGATATGGATTGACATGTATTTCTTTGGATTTACATTCATCCATTTGTAGGTTTGTGTCCCTTACCAGTTTGGGGGGATTTCTGCTATCATTTCTTTAAGTCCTGTTTCAATACTACCTTCTTTCTTTTTACATTCTAGAATTCTGATGTAAATGTCTTTGTTACAGTCACATAGGTATCCAAGGCTGTCTTCTTTTATTTCTGGCTGTTTTCTTTGTGTTTTTCAGATTGAGTACTTTTTGTTGTTACTGTTTTCAAGTTCACTAATTCTTTCCTCTCTTGTCTTCATTCTGCTGTTGAAACCACTCAATGACTTTTTTATTTTAGTTACTTATTATATTTTTTAGTCGTAAAGCTTCTACTTGATTCTCCTTTATATTATCTATTTCTTTACTGGGAATTTTTCTTTTTAATTTGCTTCTAACCTATCTATAATTGTTTGTTGAAGCATCTTTATGATGATTCCTCTTAAACTTTTGCCAGGCAGTTTTAATTTCTGTGTTATGTCAGTGCTGGTGTCCCTTGATTGTCATTTCTTGTTGAAGTTGAGATTTTCCTGGGAATCTGAGGAGGAACCCAGCAGTGAGTTCCATGGATTTCCTTTAGCCTCACATATCACAGATTTATGACTGGAGAAGCTGACAACCCAGAGGCACACACACACAAAAAAAAATTCCTAAAGAGACTCTGCTCTTTCTAGCCAAAGAATCAGAGTCTTTGTGTTAGTTTTATAAATAACGTCCAGGGTTTTGAGCTGTACTTAGTGGGAGAAGGAGAATACTCTCTCCATCAGGTGCTGGCTTGAAGGCAGCCCCTGGTGTTTAGCTCATATGAATCATGTCACCCACTAGCACCATGTAGAGGAATGATGTAAACTCTCAAAAGCCTTCAACACTTTGAAAAGAGTTTAAAGGGCAGTAAAGTTAGATGCTCTAAGTAAAATGTAAATATGTTTGAAATTAAAAAAAAATCAACATTGAATATCAAAAAGACTAGAGCTTCAATTTTAAGGTATATTTATGTTTAAAAACTTACAACCTGAGGTTAGAAGGAATCTAACATGATAGTAAAACAAAGTTATGTCTTAACTACGTTATATTTTTCAGTTTTTTTTTTTTTTTTGGCTGGGCCTGCCACCTCTGGCATATGGGGCCGGTGCCCTACTCCTTTGAGCCACAGGCGCCACCTACTACATTATATTTTTATGAGAATAACCTAATTTATGAGAAAGCCTGAGTCTGATAGTCTCATCTCCATTTTACAGATAATAAAACTGAGGTATGAAAGTTGAGTACTTTAACACAGGGCTGCTTAGGGCAGAGCTGGGTTTGAAGCCCTCTCTTTCTTGCTGTCATGGATGTTATCCGCTTATAGTCCTGGGCTGAAGCTCCTGTCCTCAGGGTCACAGTGGTTTTACCGCATCTCCTTTGAAAAGTCTCTAACTTTCAGGATACCATTTGATCCCTCCCAAATACATAAAAGCAATTGTTTTTTCTTCTTTAATCTCAGAACAATTTTTACATAATAATTTTGGCATTTATCTCATGTTACTGTGGGTACCTGTGCATATTGACCCCCCGACACACACACACAGACACACCCTCCTGCTACACACGCACGTATGCTAGTCTGGACCTTTCTTGTTTGGAAGAGAGTCTATATTGTATACATAGATGATGAAAAACATTAGTGAATTGAGTTAAATTTATTGTCTGACTCCCAGTCGGGCCCTTACCATCATGTTTCATTGCCTGCTCCGAATTTCACAATGTGAGGTGAGTACAGATTGTGTACAAGAGGCTGAGTCTCGTCAACAGAACTAATCCCCAAACATCATTGAATAAAGATATACTCCTCATAATCCTTTTGATTTTCTCTTTATGAAATTCTAAACACTTAGATTTTTCCCGTAGATTAATATACAATCTTTTCCACTTTTTGCTAAATCAACTAATTTATTTTAAAGCAATTGTATTGAGCAATTGGTAGATCCTTCAATCCTTACAACTTCTCCATGGGGGATGCACTGTGGCTCTGTTCACCACGAAAACACTGAGATTTGGAGAACCTAAGTATGTGGCTGGTGGGAGGTGAAATGGGTGATTCAGATCCAGTCCTTATGATTCTGGATCCCAGTCTTAACCATTTGAAATTATAGAGGCCCCATCCGCCCATGTCTTTTCCTTTAGGTATCTATATGTGTGCCAGTCTCTCTCTCATGTGTGTATTTGGAGAAGGGAGAGATTGAGGTAGGCAGAGTAAAGGGAGGCACGAGCTGTACACCATCTCTTCCTTGTTCACCTTGATGTACTTGGTTTAATACTTGTGGTTAGAGGGAAGGGGTCGGGACTGAAGGAACTTGTGTGAAAGAGACATGGTGAGACAGTGGGGACAACACGAAGCGTTTAGGGGTCCAGGTGGTAAAGCTTGGCACAGACTTAGGAAGGAGCCATTGCTCCCCCTTGGCAGTCCTTGGCACCGGGAGGCCCTGGGAGCTGTGGGAGCTGCGGGCGAGCACACCGTGATACTGGAGAGGTCACGAGAGGCAGGAAAACGCTCATAGTCCATTGAGCAGTTGTGCTGTCACAGACATGGACACAGCAGGAACCAGAGCAAGGGAGATAGCAAGGCAGCAGCTAACAGATGGGCGTTTGGGTCGGAGTGACGTATAACTTTGGGCATCACAGAAATGACTATGGCGGAAATTTGGTGGTGCTGATTTCCAACAGTCAGGATAGTGGGAAATTCCAGCTCCCTAACTAGGTCATTAAAAGCAAATGTGAGCCTATCTTATGGTCCCATGGAAGGGCAGTCTGGGATATGTTGGATCTGTATTGTTTTCAGACTCGATGCTGGTGAGAAGCTGTGTGATGCAAGAGTATTATCATGTTGCTGAACCAGTTGGCAAATTTCTGGAATGTACCCCTCAACTAAGCATCTTCTGTTCATGTGCATCCATTTAAAGTTCCTTTTAATACTGGATTTCTTGTTTTGCATTTCAGCTACACGTTGGAAGAGTGATTTGATCTTTTACATTTCTGACTGGTATTTTCGTTTTAAGCTAGTGAATTAACTCTATGAGGGATCCTGATTTTTAATTTTTTAATGTATAGGTGCTCTGTCTGGGAATGTTGGCTTGGAATCAGGGGCCAAAGGTTCTGCCTGGTGCTTTGTTTTATTGTGGTGAGACTGGTACTGAGTTTAAAGGCAAAGTCCCTGCACACTGCCCTTTCCTTTCCCCAGGTGGCAGGGGTCTCTTTCTCCTCCTTCTAGGTGGTCTCATGGCTGTAGCTGACTTACCTGAAGCCCAGGGCCTCCCAGACCACACAGCAGTGGGCCTGCCCAAGAACCATACAGTGACCTGCTTGCTACTGAAGTTTATGTGGGGCCTGCGGTCACTTTAGTCAGCTGGTGGGGGGGCAGGCCAGGACTCAGGGTTGTTCTGCTGGGGTGGCAGGTGTCCTCTGACCTGAGGTGGGTCTCGGAGCTCCATCTGTGGGCGCCGTCGTGGAATCAGGGCCCTGGGGTTCTCCCTGCTGCTGTGTTGTACTGTGCTGGGGCCAGTGCTGGGCTCCAGAGCAAAGTCTACGCACAGTTTCTTCTCCCTCCTCCAAGAGACAGATTCTCCTTCCTGTTACGCTGTCTAAGACTGGAGGGGATGGTGTAGGCAACGTTGGGCTGTCCTTCCTACCCTCTTCCGTGCATTTTTTGTTGTTATTATGCTGAAGCAGGTCCTGTGATCTTTTATCCTGTTTCTTTAGCTCTTGTGAGGTGTTCTTTTGCATGGATACTTGTTCAAATTTGTTGTTCTTACAGTGGGGAAAACTGCTGAAGGGCACTGTCTACCATCTTGCTTTGCCTGCCCTATTCCTGATAATTTTCTATCTTGGTCTTTCAATTACATTGTATTTTCTTATCCATTAAATATTTTTTAAAAATGTGATTTTCATGACCACTTTGTACTCTGTCAAAAGTATACATCATCATTAGCATTATGTTATTTTAATACACTGGGAGGGTTTCAATTTTCAATTACCGTAAACTGTGGTGCAGTGAGGATCCTGGACGACAATCTGTCTACTTATTTGCCTAACCTACTACGTAGAAATCCCCAAAAGTCCTTTTCCTGAGTGAAAAAGTATAAACATCTTAGTATTTTTATACTTTAGTATAAATAAATGTAAATGAAAATTAGCATAGTGCCTGGCAGATCAGAACTCAAATTCTGGCATTTTCTTAAAAATAGAAATTCTGAATTGCATTTGTCATTTTGTATTCAGGCATATGGTTTTTCTAGTACCTGCTTTTCCTGGATTTCATTCATTCATTCAGTAAGGTTTATTGAACACTCGCTGTCTGTCAGACTCTGTGCTATTGATATGTGTAAACTTGGACTTGGGTAGATAGAGTATTCTCATGAAAATACCTAAAACCGCCTTTGACCCCTCTACCTGGAGAGATGAATCTATGACTTGACAACATGAGCTCTGCCTTTTCTCAAATTCTAATTTTAAAAGGAAACAGATTGATTTTTGTACAATATATCTCTTTTTTTTCACCCTCTGCCAAGAGTGACAAAGAAATTGCCTTTTTTACGTTCCCATAATAACATGACTTCCTTTGTGCTGGTGAAGTGTGTGTGCCGAGTGGCCTGGGTTAGAGTGGATGGTGGACTCTCCATCTTCCGATTATTATGGGAACCTTATTTAAAGAACGTGGGATTTTATAAGCTGTTTGAAATGTAAGAAAGAACATTTAGTGAGCTGGGAATGTATTTGTCTGACATGATGAAAAATGTATAACCTAATTTTAGATTTTGTTTTTTGATGATAGGTTTTCTTATTGAAAGAATGTTAACATGAATATGTAAGAAATGTTCTATATTCATACATCAAGGTGTTTGTATTCTTTTTTTTAACAAGGAATTACTGTCTTTCATTTATGATTAAAACACAGATTATTAGGGCTTTATACCTTGGCTAGATTTTGTTCATCTTGGGAAACATTTCTCCTGTTAAAATATTAAAGCCTAATCTGAAGTATTTTCACAAACACAGGTGACTTTTTGAAGGTTGTGCCCTTGATTGTGTGCATTTTCTTTTTGCATATTATACATCAACCTTACAGGGATGGGTACACTCCCTGTTGTTACGGAGTATTACATATTTAAATCAAGCCTATTCATATATACATGAGTTAAACACCTTAGTGGAAACTTTCCTTAGGATTTCCTTCACAAATAAGAAACTTTGTCATTCTGTTTGTTACTTAAGACCTTGTATATTTAAGAGTGTCACAAAGCGAATTTGGGATGTTTGTTATGATTTCCAAAGGCTATTAACAACAGTAGAATGTGCTTCCATATCCAAGTGTTGTTAGAGTACAATTATTTATTGAGTTAGAATGTTAAAAATAGAATCATTATATTTTAACAAAAAATAGTTATCTGGCTGACTTATTATTATTACCTAAAATTTAAAAGATACTGTAGAATATCTTTTGTAACCTGTAAACTTGTTACTGATACTTTACTAGATGTTTGTTTGACTTGCACAGATTTCCCCACCTGATACATAACCTGAGCCTGGGGAACAAGAATAGAACAGAGCAGTTTCTATCTTGTTGTCATTTCTGTTTCTAATGGTTTGGTGGTAGTAAGTGCAACACACCATAACAGATGTTCATTAAATGCTGATTTGTGTTCTGTCAAGTAGAATGATTGATAGGAGTAAAAGTTGAGTTTGTAGAATAATGTTCAAAATGTCAGCCCCAAGGAAATGAGGGACGGAAGCCTGCATACATGGACTGTGGCTGACTGTTGTCGGGCGCGGTGCATTGAGGG
This sequence comes from Galagoides demidoff, assembly GCA_963574575.1. Lineage (NCBI taxonomy): Eukaryota > Metazoa > Chordata > Mammalia > Primates > Galagidae > Galagoides > Galagoides demidoff. Next base: position 40,288 of record CAUYQV010162114.1, on the reverse strand, counting down.
CCTTGCCTGGTATGTGCAGGGTGCGTCCATGTTCTCTTGGGATACTCACAAGACCCCTCTTAGGTGGTAGATCATTTTCACACTTTTTAGTAATAAATAACTGCCTTAAGGTCACACAGCTAGTAAGAGGTAGAGATGGATTGCAAGTAAGGCTGATTCTAGTGATTTCATAGTCATACAATCTTAAACTTATTTTTGAGATAAATAAAAGTTTAATATCACTGATTTTAAATTAGAATAATACTTCTATTTAAAATGTTTTCATTTCCTATTATAACCAGCCAGTCAAGGAAGGGTGTGATATTGGGCAAGTGGATTTAAAAGACACATGAGGGGAAAGGGAAGAACCAGAAAAAAGAGGTAAGGATGGAACTCTGGAAAGGGGAGAGGACAACAGAAAGGGCACAGAGAGGGGAAGATATTCAGGCAGAGTCGAGGAAGAAAAGCAGAGAATTCAAAGCTACCTAAGTGAGGAAAGAACCATAGACGGTTTGGAGGTCTAAGTAAATTACCTTTGGATAGCTGGCCTTTTCCTTCTTTTGTTAGTTGTGGCTTTTGCCTTTTGAGCTACTGACCGGCTCTGCTCCTGGACGGAGCTCTTCCACTGTTCTTGTGTTAACCTCCTAGGACTTAGCAGTTTATTTCATCCTTTATGGAAACTTCATTCAAAATTAGATGATTCAAAATTCAAGTTGTATATACTCTTTCTATTTTTTTCTGTTTTCCTATATAACACGATATATCCAAACAATCAAATTTTAGTAAGTGATCTGTATGGTGCATTTAATTTAGCCTTTAATTACACTTTTGTGAATTTCTCTTATTTAGTCTTTGAAATGAATTCTCAAACTAACCACATCCCTTAATTTAAAGACTTTATTTAGAAATGAGATAGAGTCTGACAAAATGGAAGAGGGATCCTTTATTTTCGGAGAATTAAAACTTTTCATGTTATATAACCAAAGAATTAATTATGTGTTTATTAAATAACTATTGGGATGATGTATAACCTTGAGCAGGTTGTTTAACTCCATGTCTTAGTTTATAAAATGGAAATTGTGCCTATTTCTCTTACAAATATATGTGTGAGCCCACAAAGTACCTGCACTTGTTACATTATTAGGTTACTTTTTTTTTTTGAGATAGTCTCAAGCTGTCCCCCTGGGTAGAGTGCTGTGGCATCACAGCTCACAGCAACCTCCCAACTCCTGGGCTCAAGCAAGTCTCCTGCCTCACCCTCCCAAGTAGCTGGACCACAGACGCCCACCACAACGCCTGGCTATTTTTTTTTTTTTTTGGTTGCAGCTGACGTTGTTTGGTGGGCCCGGGCTGGACTCCAACCTACCACCTCAGGTGTGCGTGGTTGATGCCTTAGCTACTTGAGCCACAAGTGCCGAGCCTAGATTACTTTTTAAATTAAGCATTTCATGAATTAAAGAATGAACAGAATAGGCCAATTCTTCTGGTTCATTTACATTATCCAGATATTGAATTTCAATAAACTAAAGCAGTATTAGTCAAAGAAACTTAGTCAGCAAATTGAAGGTAAGTGGTTAAGTCACATCTAACTTACCATAAATCTTATAAATTGGGGCAGATATCTATGCCGTTAGTTGTAGATCCATATTTTTTCCTTTCACAATATTTTAATACATAACTTACAAATCTGTTTTTATTAGCCAATCTGACTTTTTCAAACCCAGGCTCAGTAAGCATGATAATAATGAGCAAAAACCAGGGAAGGTCAAATAAACAATCAAATTTCAGATTCTCATTGGACACTAATGGAATTTTAGATTTTTAGAAAACAACTAGTTACGAAATCCAATGCCCTTGTTGACAAAGGGTCACTTTTTGTAAAATTGTGGTAAATTTTTAATGAGATTTAAAAGTCACTATATTGGATTATTATGTCCATAAAAAGTATGCAGAGTTCATTTTCATATTAAGTCTCACTGAACATTTTTCTGAATTCTTTTAGATCTGATAATGTATTATGGCTGTGGTTTTAAAAGAGCCTTATACTTTAGAGCTGTATTAAAATATTTACAGATAAATATGTTTTGGGAGTAGATGGGGGATTCCCCAAAATGGGGTTTGCCATGGGCTAATGATTGAAGCTGGGAGATTGGCAAATGGAGATTATTTTACTGTTTTGTCTATGTTTGCATATTTTTAAACATTTTCATAATTAAAAAAATTAAATTCCACTGATTTGTGCTTATTTTCTTGATGAAATAATTATGTGGTGCTAATTTAATGTCAAAGTTGTATTAGTAAATATGAGTTCTTAACCCTTGTTTTCTCATGATCTATAAAAGCAATATTTATTACAACATGCTATTGAAATGATAGCAGTTATGTAATTAATTAACTTGAGAAAAATACTTTTTGATAATAATTGAGCATGATTTTAGTCATGTTTTAAGATTCTTTCTACATAAACTACACAAATATGGTATGTATAGAAAGTAACAATTTGCTTTATCACTATCATGACCTCACTTGAAACAGATGTTGAATTTGTACTCTTCCTGCTGGACAGTGTCCATAGGGGCAGCTTGTCTGTCTCATTTACTAGATACAGCATAGTGCTTGGTATATAACATAGACTTAGTGAATATTGTCTATGTTTTAAAAGAAACTATTCCTTTTAAAAATAATCTGCTTTCAGATTTCTAAAATTTACTAGATACAAAGTTTTTATTTAACAAAGAACACAATGATGGAAGTCTTAATGAAATGATTTATAAAGTAAATATACACCAAGTGTTTTATCTCTGTATTTAGCTATTTCCTTTTATGTGACAAGTGCTAATTTCATAAATGTTTTGTGTTACTGTTTCAAATGAGAAGGCTTCCTAGCATATCAGTACATGTGCATACTGCAGTCTGTAAGATACAATACATCAAAAAGAGCTATTAGTGGTTTGGTGCCCAGAGATTAGTGGTTAGGGCGCTGGCCACATACACTGGGGCTGGCAGGTTTGAACCTGGCCCAAGCTGCTACACGACAATGACAACAACAACAAAAGCAAAATAGCCGGGCATTGTAGCGGGCTCCTGTAGTCCCAGCTACTCGGGAGGCTGAGGCAAGAGAATCGCTTAAGCCCAAGAGTTTGTGGTTGCTGTAAGCTATGATGCCACTCTACCGAGGGTGACATACTGAGACTCTGTCTCAAAAATAAATAAATTAATTAATAATTAATGGAAAAATTTTATCATGTTCCATTTTTAAGGCTCTTATGAGAATAATTTATGCTTATTGGATATTTAAATAAATTTCTTCCGTTTGGCTTGTCTCTCATCATAGTGCTTCACATATTCTTTGTAGATTGTCACATTATTGACACTGGCATGTAGCCAGGCCTCATCAGGGTGCCTTGGGTTTGATACACTGCTGTCCTCGGGGGGGTCACGGGACTCTGCTGCAGCCGTAGCCTCCTGGACAGCTTCCCCGAGGTCATTCCATATCCATTCCCTTGCCTGGTCCTGTGTATACCTGCCGGACTTTGAAATATAATTTTCCCTTTATTAGCCTTCCTGCAAAGCCCTTAAATGAATGGCTCCATCAGTCATGCAGTGTATTGGAACTCAAGAGGACGTTACAGTCCCTTAACCCCATACATTTCTATTATATATTACCAGTAAAATAGATTCTCTCAATATCAAGTCACAGCCATTCTGCTAATTTAAGTCTTGGATAATCTTGTTTTCAAACTTGATTTTAGATCTAGTCAGAGGGGCTTAGGAGACTGAACTGAGCTGGCATGCAGTGCACAGACTAAAATATTCCCAGGGATCTCACTAAGGTGTGGGAGCTAGACCTGTTAACGTCCCACACTGCAGTGTCTGGGCTGGGAGTGGGAATGCGCCTCGTCTTCAGATGGCATCAGTGCTTATCATGAAGTGGTGTGCGTGTGGCAGGGACTCAAATAGACGTTCAATTAAATGGATTGAAAAGACTGAATATCCTAAAGCCCATCTTTAGACACACTGTGGATGTACCTTCTTTATTTTAAAGATAATGCTGACCCACTAGACCAGGGTAGCTGTTCAGGATGGGTGTAGTGCAGAGCCCATGGAAGCAGATTGCTTTATGCTGGCTGCATTTTACATTCACACTATGAGGGTTCCCTCCAGCCTCACTGACCACTTGGGCTGCAGGAGATGAAAACATTAATGGAAGGCTGGCACTCCTCCCGCAAAATACCCTAGGAAGTAGCCTCACTATGCTGTTAAACCCTGTTTCTCTTTTTCCTTGGGGGTGGAAAGAAGCCCTTGAATTCATCCTGAGGTTTTGAGAGAGATTAGGCCGTCACCCTCCTAACTCGCCAAATTGAGTTTTTCAGTTCACTTCAAACATGTCAGTGAAGAATCAAAGTTCTGCTGTTGCTCTCTTTGAAAATTATGACCTTGGCTTTGTGAAGCCATTTATCTAATTCTTAGCCACTACTTATTGGTGCCACTTAAAACCAGTAAGATTAGTAGTTCTATTATTCTTGGTGTTAATATTTTTTCAATTTTTTTATTATATCATAGCTGTATCGATATTGAATTGACAAGACATTGGCATGCATCAAAGCAGTGTTTCATTCGCTCATTTTTAATATTTGAGCTCCCAACGTGTGTGAGGCCATGGAGAGCTCATGACGTAGTGAGCAGGGAGAGACAGGATGAAATGAGCTGGGAAAGAGGAAGGAAGCAGATCGTGCAGGGACTGCTTGGTTATAGAGAGCTCAGGTTTTAAGCTCAGAGTGATGGGTACCGTTGGAGGATTTTGAGTAGCAGACTGATATGATCTGATTTGTGCTTTTTGAAAGATTGCTGTGGCATGCTAGGTGGAATATAGAACGATGGGTCAAGAGTGGCAGAAAGAAATGAATTATGTAGGCTATTGACGATATCCAGGTGAAAAATGACACATCTTGGACGATGACAGGGATAGTGGAGATGACAAAGAGACAACCCCGATGTTTACTCCAGGCTGTCTTCAGTACTAGTATTTTGGAGTGTTCCGTTAGTCCTTGTTAGATTTAGTCATAGGACTCTTTGGGTTGATTCCATAAAAGAACTATTAAAAGTACCTACTTCTGGGCCCTGAGTTAGTAGCGGTGAAGTCTAGGGAAACCTTTTTTTTTTTTTTTTTTTTTAGTTTCTGATCAAAGTCAAGAAATACTGTTACATTATTTGTTACACACAGAATAGCTGTATAATGCCAATGGCATTACAGTATCCAAAGACTGTTATGCCTCTCTAGAATTAACACTACAGATTTTAAGGGTTTTCTCTTAATAAGGGCCAGCAATTATTCTTAAAAGCTAATCTATCAGCATAGATTATAAAACCCTCTCACTGAATCGATCTTACTCTGAAGATAGGTCACTCTTCCTGTGGTCCAAGAAAACTTCCAAGTTTTAAAATAAGAATAAATTGCATCTGTTTATTTAAAATCCTGAAATTTATATAAAAGCTTCTCCCATCCTTACTTGTTTTTTTCTTTGTTAATTTTAATCCTTTCTAGATAAATGTGATTCTTTGGATTCCAGTAACTACTTCTGAGGTTTTATAATTTACTACCTTTAATTCAGCTTCTTCAATACCTCTGAATTAGAATACTCTGACCCTCTACTATGCATCCCTGCGTTGGGGGTGTTCTGAGAATATACTTTTTCAAGACTATCACAGCATCAGACTATACTCCTTCTATCTGCAGGATTTGAAAACAGTAACCAGAAGATAGCATTTCTTTTAGAAAATTCCTTAAAAAGTAGACCATTGTGCCTTGATTGGTACTCTTCTTCTTTGGGAGTGAAGAGAAGGCCTAGAATTTGCTTTTACATTTGAGTGAGATTAGCATCATGAAAGGAATCACATCTTTAATTGGTATAACATGAAGAACATGGTTTCAAAACCTTAAAGACCAGAGTTTAAAATCTCTTCTTGCCACCTGCTAGTGGTTTGATTTTGGGGAAGTCAGTGTCTGATAGGCTTATTTTAGTCGCTGTTAAATGGAGATAGGAATGTCTGAAGACGATGATGAGGCCCGGGTGATGACTACAGAGGCCGTGGCGGGCACACGTTGGGGCCTTAGTAACTTTAGCTGTTTGATTGTCGTCCCCTCTTCAGCTCTTTTGGGCTACTTCAACCGAGTGTGATCTACATTTAGATCTGATTTAGAGACTCATTTAGAAGTGAAATAATCCACACTCCAAAGATCAAATTTCTGAACAGTAACTCTCCACCCAGAGCTGATGTGAGTAATGCCCGCCTTCCCTTTGTCTTTCCTCCAGCTGTGAGCTTCTTCGTCATACGTGGCCATTTCTACCACGGTGGATGTTCGGTTTCCTGTGTGCTAGATTCTCTAAACCTGTTATTTCTGCCTCCCGCAGGTGCTTCTCTTTTGTCCTCACAAGATTTCTGATTGAGCTCAGCCTTCAAGAACTTAGGAGAACCGGAATCTTCCTCCTCTTCTCTTTTACACACTGTGGTTTTGGTTTTCATTTGCCTCAGGTTTAACTGCCAGAGACGCTCCCTTTACAATTCTGACGCTCTACTGGGATTTTTATTCCAGCTTCTAATGGTTCTCTCAACTGTGGCCCAGCACATAATCCTTATCGCCAGCACTGTCCTGGTGTAACAGTAAATGCACCTCCTTCCTTTCGGGCAGATGTGAAGGTGTAGATTGGGTTGTAGGGTGCCCACTCTCTCCTCTCCTGCCGCGGGAGCTCAGGCTGAATCTGAGCGTTGTCTTTCTCTTCGGCTGTATCACAGCCTTGAGTAAAGATCTAAATGTGCTCTGCAAGCTGATCTGATTCGTCCCTAATTTTCTGATGCTTCTTTCCAAATCTGGAGTTGCATTTCTGTCTGCATACTAATTGTCACCTACTGCCTGGCTTCCCCACCGTCTGTGAGTATGGTTCTTCCAGTTAAGACAGTCTAGGCTGGAGCTTTACAATTCCTGTATTGGGTATAGTCTTTTCAACCAATGGTGCTGGGAAAATTGCATATACATGTGTAAAAAATGAACCTTTTCTGTACTTCACACCGTATATAACTCCAAGAACACCATAGACCTAAAAGGTAGAACTAAGAACATTGTTTTAAAAAGGGAAAGACCAGGCACAGAGGGGAAGAAATGAATATCTGATAAAGGACTCATATTCAGAATACATAAAGAACTCTTGCAACGTAATGATACAACCCATTTTTTAAAATGAACAAAATTAAACATAACTCAGCAATTCCACTCCTGGATATTTGTACTAAAGAAGAATGAAAATATGTATATTTATCTGTACAAAACTTCTATGTGAATGATTACAGCTGCATTCTTTGCCAAACTGGAAACAATTTAAATATTTATCACCTGGAGAACAGATAGACACGCTGTCGTGTATCTGTACAGTGGAATTCTACTTAGCTCTAAAGTGAACTCCTGGCACATATGACAGCACGGGTGGACCTCAGAAATATTATCTAGTGAAAGAAGTGAGAGGCAAAAGGGTCATTATGATATCATTCTGCTTATGTGAAATTTCTGGAAAAGGCAAAAGGGACAGAATGTAGACCAGTGGTGGTCTGGGCCTGGGCCTGGGAGAAAGGACTGCATATGAACATAAAGAGTAAAGAGAATCTGGGGGTGGTGGAGGGAAAGGGTTCAAACGGTGGAGTGTGGTGATGGTCACGTAACTGAGAAATGTATTAAACTCAGTGAACAGTACTTTTAAAATGGGTAGGTTTATGGTACGTGAATGGTACTTCAGTAAAGCTGTTAAACAATTCACCATCACACTGGGATTATGGCAGAGCGGCTTGGTTTTTGTTTCACCTCATCCCAAAAGATGACATAGTCCTTCGTCTCTTGAGCAGTAATTTTCAAGCTTTCAGGTGTGTAAGAATCACCCGAGGATCTTTTTAAAATGCAGATGAGAATTCAGTTGGTTTGTGTCAGAGCCTGAGACTTTGTGTTTTTAACAAGCTCCAGGGTGATGCTGCTGCTGCTGCTGCTGCTCTTGTCTTAGAACTTTTCCTACCCCGGCCTGCACATTGAAATCCCCTACAGACCTTTTAAAATAAAACTGGTGCAGATCTCCATCAAAAAATTAAGTCAGAAAACTCTTCCAGTGATTCTAGTGTGCAAACAGGTTAAGAATCTTGGCAAAATGGGATTCTTTCTTCCGTAATGACCCAGGAAGAAACTTTCCCCTATGTCTCCTTCATGCCTCCTCCACTGTCTAGCTCCTAACCTAGAGCCCCAAGATATGGTTGGGATCACTCGCAACGATCAGGAGAGTAAACTAGCATGCTTTACCTATAGTGTTTGTGAATGTCCTCGTCCAGACGTGGACCCCTCAGTCTCCTGGTTAAGAATCAGAGAATAGAAGAAAGAGGAACCTAGGATGACTAGGACAATAATAGCTGAAATCTACTGAGTGTTTGTAATATGCCTCATAGTTTTTAGAATTTTTACCCTCACTTTGCCCTGTGAGGTAGGTACTGTTATTTTCTCCATATTATGGAAGGAACAAAGGTGAAAATGGCTTGTTAGGAAGCACAGAGCTAGTACATGGAGCAGCTGGGATTTGAAGCCTTGTAGTCAGACTCCAGAGTCCCAGAGGGGCTGACACCCCTGGAGGCGGTGCCTGTGGTCTGCCGTCTGTCTGCGGTGTGTTTCTGGCAGACCTTCCACCCAGACCCCTCCTGCCCCCTCTAACCTGCGGAGTGGAGCTGAATGCTGCACAAGTGTTCAGTGCTCCTTTATGGGTCTCAGAAGCAGACCCGAGACTCCTTGTGTGTCAGACCCCAGCATCTCACTCTGCTCTTGCTTTCTAGGCCCTCTTGGTGTGGGAGACCCCTCTGGGCTGTCTGACTCGACGGCTTGGGCTGAATGAGACAGACCCACCAAGTGAATTTTTAAAACATTTTTCTGAAAGCTCAGGCCTCTTGGTCCAAGTTTTCTTTGGTCCTTGATCCTTGTCTGAGTTCCACTGCCCTCTCTGAAGACCCATGTAGGAAAGACTTGATGTTAGATTGAGACTGAGCAGGGTGTTTAACCAAATGACCATCTACTTAACCTCTGTTCCCCGTTTTTGTTTCTAATAGCAACTCAGTTTCATTGAACCTTTGCCAGTTTTAATGCCTTACATATTCTTTGTTAGCATAACGCCTTCAGAAAGCTGAGTGTCAGGAAAGCCCATTTTTAATTTATGAATGGCACCCTTTGTCTTAATATGCTTAAACATACTTTACTTTTGAGTGCAGAATTAATCTTTTATCAGATGTACCATGGATATTGTTGGTTTCATTATTTTAGGAAAATGTTCTTATGATTGCTTTAAAATTAATGCTACTCACATACCTGCACTTTCCAATGTCTGTTCAGCATTGACAAGGAAGATACAAAAAAAGTCACCCATATTAAAGCTAATGTAAAAGAGATGTAAGTTATTGTTTGGAAACTAACAAAGATGTTTTATGTGTCGATTTCCTCTTGACCATGAGGAAAGTGAATCTGAATTTAAGCATATGATAGAAGATATTTGGACTTTCTTTTACAAGCTGCAGCTTTGTGAAACCAGGAAGAAAATTTTAGCACAAGAAGAAAATTTTACAAATAGAAGCTGTTGGTGATAGGGATGACAGAAAGGAATTTTATTCTCTCATTCATTTAAAGCAGACTTGGTTAGAAATTACACTAGAACTTTAACCCCTTGCATATCTCAGAGACACCTGGAGGCTTGTTAAAAATACAAATCCTTGGCTTGGTACCAGTAGCTCAGTGAGTAGGGTACCAGCCACATACACCAAACCTGGTGGGTTAGAGCCTGGCCCGGGCCTGCTAAACAACAATGACAACTGCAACCAAAAAGTAGCCGGATATTGTGGCATGCACCTGTAGTCCCAGCTACTTGGGAGGCTGAGGCAGGAGAATTGCTTTAGCCCAAGAGTTTGAGGTTGCTGTGAGCTATGACGCTGTGGCAGTGTACCAAGGGTGACATAGTAAGACTCAGTCTCAAAAAAAAAAAAAGAACCAGATCCTTGGATGAAATCAATGTACACAAACCAGCAGCATTTCTATATATTAATAATAGGCAAGCTGAGAGAAGACTTAATACCATTCATGATAGCTACAAAGGAAATAAAATACTTAGGAATGTATTTAAGGAAGAAGGTGAATGATCTCTATATGGAGAACAAAACGTTGATGAAAGGAATTGCAGGTGACACAGGCAGATGGGAAAACATCTCACACTTATGGATTAATGGAATCAACATTGTTAAAATATCCATACTACCCAAAACGATTTACAGATTTAACACAATCCTCATCAATATACTAACATCATATTGTATTTCACAGATAAAGAAAAGATAATTCCACGCTTCACTCGGACACCCCCCCCACCACCACCAAAAGGCCTAAATAGCCAAAATGATCTTAAGCAAAAAGAACAAATCTGGAGGCATCACACTCTAGACTTCAAATTATTTTATAAGGCTATAATAAGTGATGAAAAGAGCATGGCATTGGTATAAAAATAAACACATAGACCAGTGGAACAGAATAGAGAACTGAGATAAAAACCTATCTGCCTATAACCAAATGATCTTTGACAAAGCAGACAACAATATACACTGAGACAAAGGAGCCTTGTTCAAATGGGGCTGGGAATACTGACTAGCCACGTGCAGAAGAGTGAAAGAGGACCCTTATCTCTTTCCATATACAAAAATTAGAAGAAAATCTAGGAAAAGCTCTGTAGACATCAGCTTAGGCAAAATAATTTATGACTAAGACACCAAGGGCAAATTCAGCAACACCAAAAATAAATAAATTGAGTTGGTTAAATTAAAAAGTTCTATGTAGCAAGGGAAATAATAATCAATAGAGTGAATTGACAACCTACAGAGTGGGAGAAAATATTTCTAAACTGTACATCTGATACAGGGAAAACATCCAGAATCTACAAAGAACTCAAACTTTTATGTTTCTAAATAAGGTCACATTGTGAGGGAATTGGGGTTTAGCACTTCAAAATTTGAATTTTAGGGGGATACATATTAACCGATCACAGTATGTGGTATATTTATACACTGGAATATTATTCAGCAATAAGAAGGAGTACAGTGCTGATACGTGTTACAACATGGGTTACCCTTGAAAACATGCTGAGTGAGAGACATCAGCCATCAGAGGTCACAGAGGATAGGGTACTGTGCAGTGTCCAGAATAGGTAAATCCACAGGAACAGAAAGTGCTGGGCTTGGAGGAAGGGGACTAGGAGGGTGACTGCTGACCGGCGTGGAGGTTCTTTTTGGGGTGGTGAATGTGTTCTGAAATTAGGTATTGGTGATGGTGAATAACCTTGTGAATATACTTAACTGTAACCTTTGGAAGGGCAAATTTTATGGTGTGTGAATTAATGCCAATGGAATACATACATAAATACATAACAGAGAGAGGACAAGGAGAAGGAAGAAAGGGGGGGGGAGGTGAAGAGGTGGAGATAGCCAGTACCAATATCTCTTTGAGGCATTTTCTGTGAAGAAGTATAAAAACATGGTGTGAGGACAGAAGTGGATGTGGGGTCAAGGAATTACGTTTTAAAAATATAGGTGACATCGCATTCTGCTTTCATGCTGATTCAAGCGATCTAATGATCTAATGGAAAGGGGATTGGTAATGGTGCAAAGGAGGTGGGAGTCAAGTCTGAGTTCACTGGAACACTGCCTTGCGTAATTTTCTTGGTGGCTTCCCCTAGGTGACAGACCAGTCGGTGAAAGCATTTGCTGAGCACTGTCCTGAGCTGCAGTATGTTGGCTTCATGGGTTGTTCGGTCACTTCCAAAGGAGTCATTCACCTCACCAAGGTGGGTACCACAGTCACATCTCCTCTGCATTCCTGAGCATCATTCAGGTGATAGGCTGTGGTCTTGCTAAATGCACTTGAATAAGAAATAGTCAAACCATTATAGAAGTTTGATAAAGTCAGTCTAGGGAAAATATCAAACATCCTTTATGAAATGAGATACTTATTTAAACAAGAATCTTACTTTTTTGCTCTTCATTGCTAATGACTGTGAAATACATGCGTTAAAGAAACTAATACATGTGACAAGAATTATTTAGATGTTAGTTTAATGTCTTTTGCTTAGTAGATTTTTTGATTGAATTTTAATCACATATCACTAGGTCTTAGAAGCATTTGGCTTAAGGCGTGAGTAAGGTCAGTGTGTATCATTAAGCTGAATATGTGAGGGGACAAGAGAGTTGAATCCATGTCAGAAATTTTCCTTGTAGCTCACAGAGCTCACTTATATACCAAATAGATGACATCTCATATTTTATCAGTGGTCAAAATGCAAGTTACCTTTAATCTCTTACCAGTGTGTTATCTTTAATGCTTTCCAGAGCTCTAAAAGATTAGAAATTAATTTTTACATTTATGTCATAGAAAAATGGTTACTATAAAATTTACCTATGTATTACCTACAATTTATTTATTGTATAGATTTTATTTTTCTTTTTTTCTTTTTTTTTAGACAAAGTTTCATTATGTTGCCCTCGGTAGAGTACTATCACAGCTCACAGCAACCTCAAACTCTTTGGGCTTAAGTGATTCTCTTGTTTTAGCCTGCCAAGTAGCCAGGGCTACAGTTGCTCCCCACAATGCCCAGCTGTTTTCTGTTGCATTTGTCATTGTTGCTTACCTGGCCTTGGCTGGGTTCGAACCCTCCAGCTTCAGCGTATGTGGCTGACGCTGTAACCACTGTGCTATGGGCCCCGAGCCTACTGCCTAGATTGTAACTCTTTCCTATGGAATGAATGTTAGTCTTGCCTTTTCCACTTAATAGCTGAGTAACCTTTTCCTTCAACCTTCCTTCATCTCACAACTGTTAGAAAATGGCCATGTTGTTAGCACAATGTTGAAACAAACCAGGTAAGATCCCAGATCTCTTTGGACTTCACCTCTTCAGGGCTTTTTGCATTTACAGTTTAGAAGAAAATAATGTCTTTCTTTGCTCCCTAGGAAAAGAGCAAATGTTTTTGCATTACCTAGGACTATGGTAGGGTCGCACAGTAGATAGGACCCTGGGCTCCACTGTCACCTTGGGTTTTATCCTTGACTCAGTGCGGATTATTTTTCTGGGTATCAAATAAGGTAATATGTGTAATGTGCTTGACTCAGGGTTGGGACCACAGCAAGTGCTAAATAAATGTTAGCTATTAATTTTGAAATTGATGCTGCAGTGTCTAAATTGCTAGAGAATTAGTGCAAATTTTGATTAAAAAATATAATCAGTCTTCTAGTGTAACTGAAAGAGGGCCTGTGGTCGTATTGTGTCTTACATGACTGATCAGCTTTAATTGTATTTTGAGGATCAGAGCCTAAAGCTAGAGATGAGAATAGGCCTGTTATTCTCAATTATTGCTCTATCAGAACATTTCTGTGTAATGAAGATCATATGTAACCATGATTTTTTATTCATTTCCTGTAACCTTGGCCTGAACATCTCGGTAGATGAATGTTTTTCCAGGCACATCTCGTGCTGTGTGTGGTGCAGAGTAGAAATGCCTTTGGGTGAACAGATTGTGCACAAGTGTCGTCATGACCATATGTGGGATTTTTATGATCTCTTGAAATTGTACTCATTAAGGACAAAACAAGACTTATTAGATCAGTAAGTGCTTCCCTGAACATTTCGAGATGGCCAAAATTATGGTACACTGGTACTTTAAAGATCGGAATTACTCTCTGTGACAAAATGGCAGCTATAGCAAATGTCTGCTGAAAGCTCACTTTGCTGAGAAGGTTCTGAAGATTGTAAGCAGAGGTTTGGCTGGTCAGCAGTAGGAATCTGCTGGACTCAGGGCTAGTCCACAAAGTTCTGAGAAACATTCTTATTTTTCCACAAAGTCTTTGCTTTGGTGAGAAGACTAGTTTGTGCAACTAAGCAACTAATATTGCTTTGTTTTCTGGATTCAAGTAAAGATAAGAGGACATTTCAAACATGCACATGTTTTGCAAAGCTGTTTTCATTGTTTTATCTTGAATGCCAAGGATAGAAATCAGAGTTTAATGAAATTATTCCTTTTTGGTATAAAATATTTCCATTCTGATAAGAGAGAGTTTTTTTGCAACAATTACATAGACATGCACAAAATGTTGGCAGATACATAAGTATCCATAAAAAGTTACGTTTTCCTTACTATCATCCTAGTACACAATTTTTAATTAAATGATTTGGGAGTTGTGAGATACACAGTGTTGAGGGCTATCAGACTAAATGTGTTTGCTTTTACGTGACTTAGAAAAGCTAACACGTGACTTCACTAAATCTCTGCCTTTGCAAGGTTTCTTTTTTCTTTTTTAAATTTTTTTTCTTTGTAAGGTTTCTAATAGAAGCAAGTGACATAAAATCTCCATGCCTTAATTTTCTCTCTGAAATTATGTGCTTGGATTAGATGATCTATCTCTAGATCTAGAGTTTTTGCACCCTGAAAGATACATGAATGTAGGAATCATTGACATAGAAGGAACTGTGAGGGCTTCTCACTAAAAAGTAGAAATGCTGAGTGGTTAGTAGGTTAGACAGGAAATTAGGGATTTGTGACATCGCAGATTGATAAACCAAAGGGAAGACAGAGGATTGGGAAGAGAGAGAGGGGCTCTGATATCCTTTTACCGTGGTCCCTTGGATTTAATTTCACTGTATTTAATGTTCTCAGTCTTGACTGGCCTGTTCTTTATATTTTTGATGGTGCACTCTTATGACTTGGATATATTCTGCTAACAGCAGATGATGTTGAGTAGGGGGCCTGCTTTCTAAGTTGCAAAGACTGTAAATGAGAGTCTAGAAATAGCCAAGACTGAATACACATGGCTTGACTGTGTTCTGAAACTTAGAGATCCATATCTAGGATCAAAGATAAGAACTTGTGAGGTTTTCATTCAACAGGTAAGCGTGGTAGGGACTTAGATGAGGCAGCATTGTGTCTCCTCCAGTACAGGTGTGTGCTCCTCACTGCAGAGTACCTCTGAGTGATGGCTCTATCTTGTGCTCTCTCCTACTTTCAAAAGCAAGTTCAGCAAATGCAAATACAGGCATTCCAAGGGTTATGAACAAGATAGGTTTGTATGTTAAGTTGGAACAGGTACATTTATCTTTTACCTGTAACACCCTCTGTTCATAAGTGCAAGTTGTACGTCAGTCAGATGTTTGTAACTTGGGGACTTCCTATAATAGCTCCTGTTTGTCAGTACGAGTTGTATGTAAGTTGGAGGTTTGTAACTCGGGGACTACCTGTATGTAGTGTCTAGACTGTGGTGCCTAAATACTGTTTACCACTAAAGGGATGAAAACGCACATGTCAAAGGACCTGAAAGTCAACATGAAATGGCTCCCACTGGCGTATATTGGGATACTTGGGCCATGGAGGCTCGGCCTGTAGTCCTAGCACTCTGGGAGGCCGAGGCAGGAGGATTACTCGAGGTCAGGAGTTCAGGATCAGCCTCAGCAAGAACTAGACCCTGTTTCTACTAAAATTAGAAAAATTATCCAGGTACAGTAGTGTGTGCCTGTAGTCCCAGCCACTCAGGAGGCTGAGGCAGGAGGATCACTTGAGCCCAGGATTTTGAGGTTGCTGTGAGCTATGACGACACCACTATACTTTATCAGAATGAGACTGTAATCTCAAAAAAATAAAAATAAAAAAAAGGAAAATTGCTAAAATGGATTAGAATACATAAAATACATAAAAATGATGGATTGGACATCCCAGTGTTTATACCACTGGCCTGACAGAGCATTTTCTGGCTGGAGGGTGCCTAATAAAATAATGTCTTGATTTCCCTATGGGAGTCAATGATACAGAAGGTTGTTTTCCTTCCAGCAGTAGAGGAAGTATGGGTGATTGATTATTGATGCCATTGCTTTTGGTTTTTTTTTTTTAACATAAATTTATAAAAATACATAAAATAGGATGGCTTATAATGATATAAACAAAACAAAACTAGATTTCTTCTTACAACTTAGGTGGAATAACAGGGGCCAGATTTATTCTCTTCTCTGAGACAACCCAAAAATCAGAAAAAAAATAGGAAGCCATGGTTTCAAGGTGCTGCATATCAGGCAGTCAAGAACGATGATCCTGAAGATGTGGGAAGCAGACGAGAGGAGCCCAGACGTTTTCAGATTGCAGCATTGGGAGGGGCAACTCAAGCAAAACATAGCAGACTATCTGAGTTAAGCTGACAGAACAGAAGGGATACAATATTTCTGAATGAATTTAATCAAGGATGTCACAACTTCTATACTGGAACCCACAAAGCATTGCTGAAAGAAATTAAAGAAGATCTATACATGAGAAGATATATACTGTTCATGGCTTAGAAGATTTAATATTGTCAAATTGGCAATACTACTAAAGCACTTTATAGATTCAATGAAATTCCTATAGAATCTCAGTTTTTTTCCACCCCAAATGGAATAGCTAATTCAAAATTCTTACTGAATTGTAGGGGACCTCAAAAACAATACTAATCTTAAAAAAGAGCTACAGTGTAGGAGAATTCACGCTTCCTAATTTCAAAATATGCTACAGAGATACAGGAATCAAAACTGTTTTGTACTGATGTAGGGATAGACACATATATCAGTAAAAGAGATTTGAAAGTCCAGAAGTAAATTTATACACCTATGTTCATTTAATCTTTAAGGGTGCTAACACCATTCAGTAGGAAACGAAGAGTCTCGTTAGCAGACAGTGCTGGGAGAGCTGGATAGCCACATGCAAAATAGTGAAATTAGACCCTACCTCACATCTTATACAAAAATTAACTCAAAAATGGATTAAGGAGCTAAATGTAAGAGGTAAAACTATAAAACTCTTAGAGTAAAACATAGGGACAGATCTTCATGACCTCGGATTTGGCAATGGATTCTTAGATAAGACAACAAAATCATGAACAATGTAAGAAAAAATAGTTAAGTTGGAATTATTCACATTTAAAAACACTGGTGCATGAAAGGATACTAACAAGAAAGTGAAGAAATGGCCTATAGAACAGGAGAAAACATTTGCAAAGCACACGTCTGGTACATGTCTAAAATATATAAAGAATTTGTATCTCAGCCACAAAAATACAATCTAATTTTTAAAATGTATAAAAGACTTGACTAGATAACTTCTCCAAAGAAGTTATACCTGGCTGACCAGCAAATGAAAAGGTGCTCTCCACTATGTATTGGTCGTACAAATGACTGGGAAACACAGATGAAAACCACAGTGGGGGACAACTTCACACCTGCGAGGATGGCTGTAGTCAAGAGAGGGACCAGAGCAAGTGTTGGCAAGGATGTGGAAAAGCTGGAACCTTGTACGTTGATGGTGGGGCTGTAAAATGGTACAGCTGCTGCAGAAAGCACTTCGGCAGTTTCTCAAAGTTAGACATAGAACTGCCATATGAGCAAACAATTACAATCCTGATTATAGAACCAAAATAATTAAAAGCAAGTTTCACACAGTAACGTACATGAATGCATGTATCAGCAACATTCATTAACTCTCAAAAGGTAGGAGTAACCTGGATGCCTGTCATCTGATGAATGTAGTGGAATATTTTCAGCCACAAAAAGAATGAAGTTTTGATACTACAATGTGGATGAACCTTGGAAACCCTAGGCTAAGTTAAAGAAGCTAGTCGCAAAAAGCCACTTTTTGTTTCATTCCATTTGTATGACATACCTAGAATAGGCACCTAGATATTGGGTTCTTTTTGGTGTGATGAAAATATTCTGAAATTAGATACTAGTGATGGTTTCTTAGGTCAGTCAATATATTAAAAACCACTGAACTGTACACTTTATAAGAGTGACTTTTTGGAAAGTGAATTTCATCTCAATATGTTAATAAAAAGTTCTAGATGGACACGTGGGAGAAAACGTCTGTGACCTTGGGTTAGGCAAAGATTTCTTAGGATACTCAAACCATAGTTCATACTGATAAACCAATTAATAAATTACCAAAAGATTAATAAATCAGACTTCATGAAAGTTGAAATCTTCTTCTCTTTGACCTATACAGCTTATCTGTGTGTCATACATTCCACGACCCCCTCTGGGTGTTGAAACCACAGATAGGACCAAACCCACTCTACATACATACCTATGATAAGGTTTAATTTATAAATTAGACATAGTAAGAGATTACCAACAGTGACCAATAATAAATAATGATACACTATAATAAAAGTTATGCGAATGTGGTCTTTCTTTTTCTTTCTCTCAATACCTTGTTGCACTGTCCCAGGGACAGGGAGACCGAGGAAGCAGCACTGTGGGTAAGAGGGGGTGCTGTGCTGGGAAGGGGATGAGCCCTCGACTGGGCAAAATATTAGCAAAACATACATCTGATAAAGTACTTGTGTCCAGAATATGTAAAGAACTTCTAAAACTAAATGAGAAAATAAAAACCCAATGAAGACTGAGGAAAAGGTCTGAACAGACACTTTATTAGAGAAGATACATGGGTGGCAAAGAAGCCACCAGATGAAAAGATGTTCAGTAGCATTAGGGATTGGGGACGTGTAGATGAAAACCTCAGCAAAATACTGCCACACAGCAATTCGGTAGGCTAAAATTAACAATACTTGCCGCATGATGTGTCGACCAGGATGTGGAGAAGCTGGAACCCACAGACGTTTCTTGTGGGAAGGTAAAGGTCCACCCAGCCTGGTGTGCACTTTCGTGACTCAGAACCGTGAATGTGCACCTGCTAGTCACAATTAGATGTTTGCTCAAGATAAATGAAAGTCCACGCCCACTCAAAGGCATGGATCCTCCTAGCAGCTTCATTTATAATAAATATCTCAAAACTAGACACAGCCCAAGAGTCTGTCAACAGCTGTATGGATAGACATCCTCGTATATTTAATACAAAGGGATGCCACACGGCATGTGAAAGGGATGAATTATCGATACATACTACAGCATGGATTAATCTCAAATAGTATGAAGAGCCAGAAAAAAGGAGTTTATTTCTATACATAAAATTGTAGGAGTGCAAATAATTGCATAGTTACCAAAAGGCAAAACAGCAGGGGAGGGGAGGGAGCACAGAGGAGCAGGAGGCCCCTGGGGGTGACCTAGGTGCTGATGCTGGTGACTAGGATGAGCATTTCGCGATACATACATGTGTCAGAACATCAGATTGTGCACTTTGTGTTGGTACAATCTTGGATGCGCCAGTTTTTCCTTAGTAAAACCATTTCTTAAGACAGTGGCCATTTCTGGAACTTGCTAAGGCCGTAGCTCAGTACACGAAAAATGGGTGAACAAAGTGTGAAGCAGTGTTTATCCTTTTATTTCTTGTATGAACTACATAAAAAGGAATCACTTCACAAGGACAGGTTCTCTTATATACAGCTCTACCTAATGAATGCAAGAGGAATGATTAAAATTACAATTTTGCAGGTCCTATGGAATGATAGACCCAGGCGTGATTATCAATGAAGCAAAAACTATGAGATGTGGACTGATATTCCCTCCTAGAAAATTTATAATGGAGGGAAGAAGCTGACACCATTGGACTCACTGATCAGTCAGCATCAGGAAAACTCAGACAACCAGCCCCTAACACTCCTGGAGATGAGCAGAAAGTACACGGCATCACTTACAGTCTCGCCGGAAAGTGGAGCCTGACTCTAACTTGCCTCTGGATATACTGGCTTCAGTGTTTACCCATCTCTAGAAAATAGTGAGATTAGAGCACCATGGTTAAAAGACACTATAAAAAGACAATCAGCTAAATCCAGATTTGTCTCAGGCAAGTGACCCAGTGTCTCCAAGGAAAAAACATTGTAGGAAAAAAATGGAGACATAATTATAGAAAAGACTTAAGAGATACAACTAAATGTAATATAGAGGTTTTTCTTTGCATCCTGACTAAAAATATGTATATGTCTTTGAGGTTAGTGAGAAAACTTGAGTATGAAGTAAGTGGTTATTGGATAATATTAAGGGATTATTGTTAATTTTGTCCTGGATGATGGTGGCAGGCTTGTTATATTTAAAAAAATTTGTTAGGAGAGATACATACTTGAGTATTTAGTGGTGAGTTGAGACAATATTAGGGATTTGGCTTAAAATATTACAAAGGGGACCAAAAAAAAGAAAAAGAAAAAATTAGATAGTCTAGTAAAGAAAACAAAAAAAATGACAAAATATTAATAATTGAACTCAGTTATAAGATGCTAAGATATGTTATGCTATTCTCAGTACTTTCGTTTATATTTTAAAATTTCCACGATAAGTCTTTTAAAGCATCAGAAAATTAAAAATGTTAGTGTTAATCTAGCATGATAAATTTGTACTATTCAATATTACATTTTCCAAGAATATATAATGACATGGAAGATTCTCAGGATCATGATAATGATATATATTAACATAGGATATTAATTTTAAAATCAGGAATGGGCTGGAGAATCTAAAATGTCAAAAAAATCATGTTATTTTTATATGCGGTTGGGGTGGAAAGCCCAGGAATGGCGTACGTTCATTCATTTAATGTCCCAGATCCATTCTAAATTGATTCATATCACATGAGCTCAAATGATTTAAGTCAGTAATCAAGAAGACGTATTATAAATAACTATTCAAGAAAGATGGTGAAAAATATTTGCCAAAAAGTTGATTATTATGTACTATATAAAAATTTTGTATTTGTCTCAAGTTAATGGTAGGTATATATTTCCTTTTTAGACTGGGAATATGTTTTAAAGTTGTATTTATTAGTTAATAACGTTAATCTTGTGGTACATCGGATATTGTTGTTGCTTCAGCTATTCAGTTTATAAGCATTAACTGAATTCTTGGGATACGTTGGGTATGAATTTGACTTTGTGTTTTTTTGGTTTTTTTTGAGGCAGTGTTTCACTATGTCATCCGTGGTAGAGGGCCGTGGTGTCACAGCTCAAGCAACCTCCAACTCTTGAGCTTAAGTGATTCTCTTGCCTCAGCCTCCCAAGTAGTTAGGACTACAGGCGCTCATCACAATGCCCAGCTATTTTTTTGATTGTAGTTGTCATTGTTGTTTGGCAGTCCGGGCTGGGTTTGAACCCGCCCCCTCTGGTGCTAGGTTGGCACCCTGGCTGCTGAGCTACAGGTGCAGAGCCAACTTTGTGTCTGATGTTGTTTTTCAAAGCACAGTCCCTTAGCAAGGTGAGGTAGAAAGCAGCTAAACAAAACTTGTGATATTTTCTTGGGCCATAATCACATTTAAAGAACTTTTTTAAAAAGCACATATTTTAAAAGTTCTTAGGGCTGAAAATACGAAATGTCTTTAAAGGAAGACAAAATTGATTTTTTTTTTTCAGTCAATTTAACAGAAGTAACTGAAAGAATGTTCATTCATGCAGCTAACTCAATTTTCATCTTTCTTCTTTTGTTTATTCAAAGAACTAGTAATGAAAGATGAACTTTTTTTGCCTTTTGAATTACCAAACAACTGATTAGTTTATAATACCTCATTATAAAGGAAGAACATACTGTTTTACTGTTTAAAGGGTGATTTCATCCTGTATTATCACTTCATTTGTTTTTAATTATAGGTGCTAGAATGATATTCTGAGATGTGGGAAATAATGTTCTTAAATTCATTCAGCTCTGAAATATTCCCTCGTGATGTCACCCAGAGAGTACAGTATTATAAAAGGGTTTTGTTGGATGACTTATGTTTTAGGTTCTTTTTAGCCTTTTAGCAGCTAAGAGTTGAGCCAAAATTGATTGTTGAGAATCTAAGTGATGATTATTTTAGGTGTGGTGTAATCCATTACTTGATTATTTTTTTTTCTTAGAAATTTGCCAGGTCAGCAAACCTTACTTAGCATGAGTGCTGACTGTATGACTTTGGGCAAATTACCTAATCTGTCTGCCTTGATTTCACCATCTGTAAAATAAGGATGTTAACAGCAGCTCCCTACCTCTGACGTAAGGAAGAATGTATAGCACATAACTAAAGAAATAGTTGAAAATAGTAAACAAATTAGTTAGAAAGATATTCATCATAATCTGCCAAAGTTGCTCATAACTTTTTAGTCCTGATCCACTTACATTCTTTCATTAAAATAATAATGTAAAGTGATTTTTATGAAAATAAAGCTTATTTTGAAACTTTATGGCCCTTTCATTCTACCTATGTTCCAGTGCTGAATATTAAAATTAAATAATAATTATATTTTTTTGCTCTTTATTTTTATTTTTTCCTTTGCTGACCCGCTAAGGGCTGTTTAATAATCTAACACACTGAACAACTGGTATTTTAAAATCATTTTGAAAAAAATTCCTACTATAGCATTACACTGAATTATGAGAATACAGTATTCTCTCATTTATCTGCGGTTTCCCTTTGCAAAGTTTCGCTTATCTGTAGTCAATGAAAGTATTAAATGGAAAAGTCCAGAAATAAGCACTTCACAAGTTTTAAATTGCATGCTATTCTCAGTAGCATGATGAAATCTCTTGCTGCCCCATTCTGTCCCGTGTAGGATATGAATCATCCCTTTGTCTGGTGTACTGTGGTGAACATGCTACCCTCCTGTTACTATATAAAGAAATCCCATGGTGTCTGTGCAGTACTGCACACGTGTTTTTAGGCGTCTTCTGGGGTCTGGTTTGTGTCCCCCATGGGCGGGGGGCTGCTGCACACATGCCCTCTCCTGCCTCACTGTCTCTGTCCAGATTAGTGACTTTGATTTCTATTCTTCAAAGTTAGTGTAATGTCTGTAGAAGTTACAGTGATTTACCTCGTTTATTTGTCTACTCTGTTAAGTGGGTTATACCTGCTCAGCAAGGATACTCTTTTTATATTTTATAACTCTGTCCTCACACTCTAGCTGTCATGTATACTTGTTTGTGCTACATTTTCGTTTTAGCAGCTGCAATAGCAAGTTGTGTCAGTGTGACACTAGTGAAATAAATGAATTCATCTTTCATATCACTCTGTTTGTGAAAGTCCTAAACAAGTGAAATGAACCAATGGGTTCCTTTGTGACGCTTATCCTTTGATAAAACGATTGCTTCAGGCTTTAATATATATATATAAAAACAAAATGAAGAGAAGTGGTAATCGTTTTTGAAAGGGTTTTTCTTGAATCGTGGCTTTATATTTTAAATATTGTTTTACTTTACTTATATTATCTTCTATTCACTTCTGAGTTTTTTTTATCACACATTTATTATAAATTGTGGGTTTTGCTGCAAATACTCATGTAAAAAATGATTTCAACTCTTTTTTCTCTGGTCTCTAACACATATCTTCATCCAAGAAAGAGATTATGAGATGTTGTTTTCATTCTTTTTTAATACTTTTAAATTCATTCATACTATTTTGTGACAAAAATTTTATTTGAGGATGAGTTTGACTCTGCTCAGTCTTGTGGGTGATATAGAAAGAGGGGTATTAGGCAGGTATAGAGTCCCATTTCTAAATCAACAGACCACACTGCCCAAATTAGAGAAACCAGATTTAGAACTTAATAAGTTGAAACAAAAGCAGATATCATTTATTAAAGTAAATATTAATTGAGAATTATAGAGTTAAATAGAATCCAACTAATTTTAAAAGGATACTTAATTGAAAACATTGAATTCATGCAATAGTTTTGTACATTTATAAAATACTTAACTGTGTTTTATTAATATTTGCTATGAATTCAACTATCTTATGTAAGCACTATTTTCACTACACCTAAGCAGGCTGTGTTAGCCACAGGGAAATGCTGGTGTGTACTAGTACACGCTCACATGCGTACACACCATCCTGCCAAATGTTAACCACAGGGAATCCAAAGAATCAGATTTTTCTTTACAATTTTGTTTAATGTCGTGTATCTAGAATATACTCCAAGATTCTAAAGGGGTTCCTGTACATCAAAAGGAAGATAAATTGTGTCTTTATTGCAGTCACATTATTTGAAGATAGAAAATTCATTCCCATGACAATTCTCTATTAGAAGTTATCCATCAGATAAGAGAGTACTCTGAAATTTTAGCTTGGAATCAGAATTTTGGCACCAGTATTAATAGTCATCATTTTCTGCAGTTATTTTCGTATTAAAGTTTGGTCTGAGCTCCCTCCTCTGTAGTCACTCTCCCTCAATAATAAAGTCCAATGGAGTCCATTGACTAGAGACAGCCTCGTTCCTCCGTGTTTGCTCTCCAGCGCCCAGAGGTATTAGAGGCATTTACACAAAAGCTTTTGTTTACATTGTATTTATATCACCTTCAGGTGCATAGCTGTAACTGCTCCCCCCCCCCCCCCCCCCCCCCCGCAGACTTCTGTTCAATTGACTGTATCCCAGTGGGATGATTGGCCATCGACATTTTTTCCCCCAAGAAAAAGCTTCCCAGTGGAGCTTTCTGTTATTCACTAGAGGAAAATGCTTAGTTATTGTGTTTTATCAGAGGTACTTTTCAACATGCAATTGAATATCAATCTTGAATCTTTAAGAATGAACCAGTGCTCCTTTGCCTGAGAGAGCAGCTCAGGATGGTTTTTTATAGCTTTCATCTGACTTGAAGAAGCAAACAGACTGGGTCAGCATGCTGCGTTTCTCAGGCAAGGTACAGGGGCACTCTGGCAGTCGCCTCGCTTCTGAGTTGTAAGAACTCCCATTAGATGGACTCTGCTTTTTTCATTATTGGAAAGCTGCCCCCCTTCCTTCCCCTTTCCTTCAGCTTCCTGCCCATCCGCATCTGTTTCCCCCAGAACCATTCTTCTCTCTCAGCCTGCATTTCTGCATCTATGTCCCATAGGGGCTCCATTTGGCCGGCATCTGTAAGGGAACACAGGAGGGCGAAATGGCAGGAACAGCTGCCATACTTCCCTCCTTCTCACTCTGTCTCCTCTGTGGTTCCACCCTGGACAGATCTCCTTAGCTCCACCTGTATCAGCCCCCTGGGGGGTCCTGTCCCTGTATCAGCTCACTGTGTCCTGGGGGGGGTCGTCCCGTCCCTGTATCTGCTCACTGTGTCCTGTGGCAGTTCTGTCCCTGTATCAGCTCACTGGGTCCCATCCCTGTATCCGCTCACCATGTCCTGGGGGGTGTCCTGTCCCTGTTTCAGCTCACTGCGTCCTGGGGGGGTCCCATCCTCCCTGTATCAGCTCACTGTGTCCTGTGGCAGTCCCGTCCCTGTATCAGCTCACTGTGTCCTGTGGCGGTCCCGTCCCTGTATAAGCTCACTGGGTCCCGTCCCTATATCTGCTCACTGGGTCATGGGCGGTCCATCCCGTCCACTGTCCACTGACTCTTCCTTTTGTCTCTTCAGCTCTGCAATCCTGGTGGTTCCCTGCTGTTGCTAACTCTCTGGCTTACACTGTCATGTCCAGTTTGTCTTCTCAGCTTCTCCTTCACAAGAATAACCGATTCTCTTAATGAAATTCCCTTCATTTAATTTTTTATTTATAGTGCTGTCTCTTTCTCTGGTTAGACCCTGGCTGATACATCTTTTCTGTCATTCTGCGTTTCTTAAATTTGAACTTATTTAAGATAATGGAACTGATATTTATTTCCTTTCCAAGGGCAGTGTAACAATTGGGATCAAAGTACCAGGGAGAGAATTGGACATAATATGAGATTTCAATTAGACCTGACCAGTCCTTAGACTACCAATAACTAGACTGCTTTCCTGCATCCAGACAAGCTGTAACTTGACAAGCAAGGGCAGCCAGTTACAAGATGATTAAGAAAAATAAAGCCGCAAGGTCATGGTGAGTCCCAAGAATAGGATGGAGGGTTAGCTGCTTAATTTTAGAGAAAGAGTTTTCACACATGCTCCTCGCAAAAACAAAATTGAGATGTTTTCTCAGTGCTGTAATCTATAATGTCAATCCACAGAGGCAAATGTAAAGAAAAATCTTTAAAGAAGTAGTTAACTGTTTTTGAGTTATTGGTTACCAGTTATTTAAAGTTATATATTAGATGGCTTTAATTGACAATTAAAAATAAAATGTCATCATGTCAATACTTCTATAATGTTAAGGTGTAAGTCATAAATTGATATTAAAGTCTACCTTAGATATACACTACATAGTGTCATTTGCAATTTCATTTCACTTGGTTGAAGCTTTTGACCTCATAAGTGGACAGAATTGGTTGAGAAAATAGTATTACAGATGGGACAGTTCTTTGAATCAAAAAGTAGTGCTTTAATAAATAAATCAAAGTCATAAATTTTATACCTCATTTTGGAAAAGTTTGTATTATCTACTTTAATGATAACATAATTTCACATTCCATGTTATTTAATATCAAGGAAAACATCATAAAGACCTTTATGATTATCATTTCTTAACCAATGACTGATTTGCTGTCTATATATCATATCATTAACCTAGATTTTTAGCTCATTCACTTTTAGCTGTTAACATTAAGTTTGATTTAGGAACTGAAACTTATTAATTACAAATTTAAATACTTTGTAAAGCAAATGCAGTTCCTTCTTGAAACTGTTCTGTAAAACGAGGTAGAACTAAGTAAAACAAATGTGATCACATTCAGTTTGGGGATTCATTGACTTGGACTTGGAGTGTGAATCATTACACGCCGCTCTGAAAGTTCCACTCCGGTGAGATTTTTTTTCACCTGGAAAGTGTTCATTCCTCCACTATCACTGGTGATCAGGTAACTTTGGTAAAAACCATGAATAATTAAATCAAAAAGGATGCCAAAGATTGTGGAAGAAGTACTCATTTTTTCAAACCTACATTGTGGTTCTTTTAGCACCAGATTCTATGGCTCCTTAGATTTAGGGTTCTCTTTGGGGAGTTTAGGGCAGGGATAAGGCAGAGAATTCTGTATACAGTCTCATAAAAACAGCTTCAAGACTGGAAGGAGAGAAAGCCACTGCTGTGGGCCTAGTGGTCTAGTTTCCTCAGAGTGATTTACCGTACTCTGGAGAGAAGCTGTTGGGACTTGTTGTGGGACCCCAACGTGTTTCTCCACTGACTAGGGAACCTTTTTCTGGTAAGCCCAGAGGTGATGGGCAGCTCAGCTGGTTCTTAGCATGCTGTGCACCACAGTGTTTTGATTCAAACAGTGGAAGTCTCTCATATACTCTGAAATGATGCCTACTCACAGAAGAGGAAGATTAGTTTCTGAAAATAAGATGTAGGAACTTTTTACTCTGAGCCCTGATTTTAAGCTGAGACCAACAAATGAGAATGTGAAACTAAGATTTTTGACAGGAAAATAAGACCAAGTTGCAGACTATAAACCAGGAAGGAAGAAAAAGACATATCAGAGAATAGGTGTAACATCTCTGTGACATTTCTGGAATGCCAGAAGGTAGATTTAAGAATTATTAGTGCCATTACTTTGTTTTTCATCTTAACATATATAAAGGGTGAAGTGGTTTGACTTGTGCTTTAAAAAAGACAGTCAAGGTCAAGAGGCCACGTACAGGTCACGTGGCTTGGATATGGTGAGTTTTGTCGTGGGCTAAGGCATTTTAGTTATTTTACTACTTTTTTTTTAGAGACAGAGTCTCACATTATATTGCCCTTGGTAGAGTGCTGTGGCATCACAGCTCACAGCAACCTCCAACTCCTGGGCTTAAGCGATTCTCTTGCCTCAGCCTCCTGAGTAGCTAGGACTACAGGCATCGGGCACAATGCCTGGCTATTTTGTTTGTTGCAGTTTGGCTGGGCCAGGTTTGAACCCGCCACCCTTGGTATATGGGGCTGGCGCCCTACCCACTAAGCCAGAGGCGCCACCCAGTTATTTCACTACTTTTAAAAGTAAGATGTAAAACTTTCATTTGGAGTATGTTTCCAAAACTTTTGACCCTTTGAAGTGTGATACGTAGGTGCAAGTGACTGAAATTGGTTCCAAATTTCATGAACTGTTTCTTTTTTTATAGATTTCTGCACTTTGTATGAGGAAATGAAAGAAATACACAGCCATTCCAATTAGCTGCAGCAGCCTCTCCTTGCTTGCACTCACATTTGACTTAATTTACCCTTAATTTATTTAAGCTTTGATTTTTTTCCTATTTAAGTGAAACAGCATGAATATTTTATTTCTTAATTGAAGAGAAATTCTGGTTCTTAGCTCCTGCTGGTAAAAAAAGTGACAAGGCTGCTTAGTGCTGCTAACTTTAAGTGCTGTTTGTAGTTCTTTGGGAGGTCTAGAAATTTTATAAGGAGAAAAGAAAGGAATTTGGTAGAAAGAAAAGTCCTAGAAAAAAGTCAATTAGAGACTGCTGCCTGCCAGAGTGAACGCGGAGGAGCACAGCATCCGTTCTGAATTGGTGTACTGAGGAGCAGAAATCTAATTAGCAATTTCACTTTTCTGCAGCAGAAGACAGTGATTACAGTTTTGGTGAGCTGCTCAAAATTCCTGCCACACACTTCAAAACTGACAACTTACAGAGGCTTTTTAAAAAAATGTTTTGCATTTGAAGAACAAATATGTAAATAGAGAACTCATTATGATCTTGTTCTGAGATGACCTTTAATTGTGTGGAATGAGAATGTTGGTTTTTTTTTTTTTATTATTTAATGCTTACATTTTATTTATGTTCAGATAGAACACATTTTATCTGATGCATGTAGTATCAGAGCTGTAGGTCCAAGATTTGATGTCGTTAAAAGAACAGAGCACTGTTTCTGGAAACTTCAGTGAATGAAATTATCTGTAAAGTTCAAACCTGATTTCAGGTTACTCAGCCAGTGAGAAGCACGTCAGAAATGTATTTGATGTGCCCAGCACCGTGTACTCTCTGGCAACACAGGCGTGTGTAAGACTTGGTCCTGACTCGCAGGAGCTTGCTTTTGACTGTGATGGGAGGAACATACACTTAATAGACCAAATGGTTAAACAATGAGCAACATCAGGGTGTGTACAGAGGTTGGAACTCCTGCTCAGAATGTGGGTATCCAAGGAGGCTTCATGGAGGCTTTGGGGCTTCGAAGGCTGAATTATGCTTTGATAGGCAAGGAGGTGAATCCAGCCTTGGAACTGCCCGAGGTCACTTGGGGATACTATTGCGGTTAATACAATTTTGGTAGAATTAGGCTAGATGTACTGCATTATTATTATTTTTTTTTTTTTTGCTGTATGTATGTTTTATATTAATCAGTTAATTATTTTTCATTGACTATAAATTGTAAGACTACTGTTTATAACTAGCTAACTTAATTACATTTAACTCTTACAGATAACTAATATATATACAATTTAGAAAAGTAAATGACATTTATATGTTGGTGACTCCTGAATTTATGTGGTATCTCCCCCTGGATATCCAGGCATCTCAGACACAGCATATTCCAAACAAAACTATCTTTCCTACCTGCTCTCAAAGTGTCTTGGTTAGCTGTAACAATACTTTCTAGTAGCTCAATCTAGAAACTTTGGAATCACCCTTGACTCTTCCTTTTCTCTTAAGCCCTGTAACCTATTTTTAAAAAAATTCTGCTGGCATCTGTTGCCACTATTGATTCCCCATTTAAAGGACATAGGTATGTTGGGAACTGCCTAGTAATATTTTGCACTGAGGCAAATACAATTCTAAGACTTTATTTTTTTTCCTTTTTGCAAAGCCGTCAAGGAGGCTTTGAGGGAAAATATGAGATTGGAGCTGGTCACTGTAAGAAGTGGGAGGGAGAAGAGAAGAGGCAGAGACACCCCCAAGTTATTGAGTAAAGTGAGGGAAGTGAGAGCAGCTTTAAAATAATGAACATAGTTCACTGAGCACAATGAGAATAATGTCTCAAAATATGGGGGGAAGCCATTGGAGGTAGCTTAAGATGTCAGGGAATAGTAGGGATGGAGGGTGAAGAGCCCGGATGTGGAAGCTCTCGGATTCCTCTTTACAGCAGAAATATTTTTGTTTCCTAAAGCCTGTGGAGAGTAGGGAAGATAGGACCCAACTTGTTTAAGGAAGGTTAGTCTGGCTGGTGCTGTGGCAGGGAGTTAGAAGGTACAGCTCCAAGGAGAAGCAGGACAGTACAACACACTACAAAACAAAGCAGAATGTGCACAAAGTAGAGAGACGTGTCACATGCAGCAGGAGAATGGTAGACAGATTTCAAAATATATAATGATGGACACACAGAAGCCCAGGGTGATTAGCAAGGCAGCGGATGGGAGGGAATACATAGAGAAGGTGCCTGAGAGTGAATGTGGTAGCCACTGGAAGTCTGATTTTCATGGATAGCATTGGCAGTTTTTATTGTCTCTGCCAAGCTTTCTTTGGGGTGGGGGGCAGAGTCTCACTTTGTCGCCCAGGCAAGATTCTAGTGGGTAATTAAAACTGACAGCAACCTCAAATTCCTAGGCTCAAGTGATCCTCCTGCTTCAGCCTTCTGAGTAGCTAGGGCTACAGGTGTGTAGATTGATACCCAGCTATTTCTATTTTTAGTAGAGATGGTGTCTCCAATGACGGCCTTAACCAAGCCGAGATGCAGACCTAGTTGATGAGTAGAAGGCAGCCATTTGCTCCCTCCTTTTTCCAACTAAGTTTTTTTCTAAGTATAGAGATCAGATGCCGTCCAGGTGTGGAAGTCTTCCTATGCCAGGGGCAGAAATTCTCTGTGCCTCTTTTTTTCCATTTCCAGCAGTCCTCCCCACCCACCCCCGATTTTACCGTACATGATCTGTGATGCAAGCTCCTTCCCTTTCTCCCTGAGTCTTTCTCCTTGTCCTTGTCTCTCCACGTTTCTTATAACTAATGCCTTTCCCTGACCTCTCTGTCTTCCTCTGCCTCCGGACACTCCGTGGTCCCCATCTTGACAGCCTGAATAGGTGTTTGGCAGAGGACGTGTGGTGCTGATCTCCAGCCCCGGTAGTCCCTTCATCAGCAAGGCAGCCTGTCTTAGCCCTTGACTTTGCTCTCTAAAGATTACAAGTGATTGCTCAGAAACCTGGTCCCAATAAAGCTAGTATCTGTAGTGCTGGCAAGAAGAATTCATATACTAATTGACATTTGTATATATTTAACTATACAAAAATTTATTTTTTCCAAAAATTACCTCTTCCAACTGGTCTCACATGAATTATTCCCGTAGCCTGAAATGGTAGACTCCATGATGCTTTTGCCAAGGTCCTATCAGCCTTTTGTTGGTTCATTCAGTGTAGTCAACCTGCATACCTGAGGGTTTTATTTCATTTTACTTTTCCAGGATCTTAAGAAAATTCAGAAGCTATTTGAGGTCTTTTTATCAGCCCCCTCCAAAAATTCTGTGCTTTCTATAACATTTTAATATCTCATTTTATATTTCAGTATATACACGATGATACTAATCATTGACTAATTTTACTCTTTAACAAGAATTAGATAGAAGTCATACTTTTTATAATAAATGCAGTACTGAACTGAAAGGTGATAACCTACACTCTACATTCTGACTTGGGTATTTTTAAAAAATTGCCTTACCAAATGTTTGCAAATCAGAATGAAGCTTTTAGATCTTGGTCATACAGCTTGCTTGTTCAAATCCCTTTGTGATTTGTATAGCCCAAGACTACCAGTAAATTATAAGGAAAGTAAGTTTAATTAAAATGTCAGTTTGCTAAATGTAATGATCTGTTCCAGACTATGAGAGACGACTTTTGGTAGTGTTTTATCAAACACAGGAGGGCACTATAATGAAATTCTCATTGCTGGGGAAGGAATGTGATGAATTTGACAGAGCTGTTTGTGGAGTTTTGAATAAAAATGTCGCACCTCACGGAGGCCCTAGGTCTGTTTCTTAGAATGATGGTGGTTGCTGGAAATTAGTTTGTTGAAACTGCCTACGGATACTGTCATATTTCAAGTTGAGTTGGCCAGAGTGGTCATAGGGAAGGTCATGTGAACACGATCAGTGGCTGTTAGCTCATGAAAAAATGTGAGTGAAATACTCCTCAAGATGCCGCTAGAATCCTGGAGTGTGGGAGCCGAAGGAGACCTGTGCCTCATGGACGCGTGTGACGCATGTGTGCCCCGTCGGGAGGGAACAAATGCTCCATTTATGGGCAGGAACTAAAGGGCACAGCAGCCTCGGTGTCATCGTCTAGCTCAGCGCTTTACACTGAAGAACGCGCCTGGACGCAGGGTTTCGAGAGTTCCAGAGTTGCATATAGATGGTCATAGCATTGCGACTTCTTGCTACAGATTAATTCTAGAAGGTTTCTTTGGATTTCCACAAGTCTATACAACAGTTTTAAGTTCACTAGCATCTCTCTCCCCATCATCTGCGATTTGACAGTTGTTCCAGCCTCTTTGGTCCTCAGTTCTCTTTCCTGGGATGAGGAACTGAACTGGCACAAGAAACTCAATTTTCTTTAGTACAACTTTTTATTGTATGGTCTCACCATCTTCTGATTAATGAACTGATTTTTTAAAATCATGGTAGAATACACTTAACATAGAGTTTACCATCTTAGCTATTTTTAAGTGTACATTTCAGTGGCATTGACACTGTTGTGATGGAGACGTACTTTACAAAGAAGGAAGCTACGAGATACAGAAGAAGTCACAGCAAGACTCTGTCAGCAGCTGTGCTGTACACCACAATTTGCATGTACGGGGAATCTGTATGGCTATATAAAACATTTATAATTTTTGCATATTCCCATAGTCTATAATAAAGAGTAATTAGGAAAATAAAATGATGCTGTATGAGTATTACTCATGGCTATAGTCAGTAGTTCACATATACATGTGATTATCCCAGCAAAATTAATCCTGAACACTTACAGGTTTAAGAGTCATGCATCAAAGTATTTTCAAGCAGCCCTGTGGGTCCCCTTAGTGTATTAATTTCTGATTTTTCTGTTAGACCCACATGGGGCTGCTGTCAGCACATGAGCTCAACAAGCCACCAGCATCTGCAGGTCGAAGGGGCCATTTGATTCTTCACCTGTTGTTGGACCAATGCATCTCCAAAAGTGATGACCACTTTTTGGGTGTGAATACCAAAAATATCCTGTAAAGGAACCTAACTATAATGATAGTGTGGTTTAAAAAATGATAATTTTTAAACAGAAAATAGAAGTATGGCAAGTGTAGTAAGAGGAAGGTCAGATTCCCGGGATACCCAGGTCCAACTTTGCTCAATAAAGAAACCATTTTGGCCACTTCTCTAAGCCTAGTGCAAAATCTCATGAAAAATTAAACTTTAGGGAAACCAAAGACAGTTGTGTTATTAAGATATATTTGGAAGTATGCGATTACTGACAAAAGTATGAATTGAGTAAAAGCCAGTGGCTGTGCAGACATTTCTGTGAGGTGATTCCACTAAATCCATCTTCCCATGACTAGAGGTTGTTCTAAGAAATTTAGCGATAACCCCCACCTCATCTTGTTCACTGTCTCTCTGTCTCTCTCTAAGATGGAGCTAAGGAAGGTGCCCAGGTCAGGACTGACAGTCTTCCAGGAGCTGCTTTCTTGGCAGCTGAGGAGAAGGCCATGCCCTCCTCTGTGCATCTGCGGGAGTGTGTTGCACAGGAGGGCCACCAGGCCTCAGCGTTTGACGGGGCCAAGGATATTCCCCTTGTCTTAAGTGGGGCCTGGCTTCTCTTTAGAGATGCCCTCAGTGGCCGTCCTGTGCAACAAAGTACCACAAATTTAACAGCATAAAGCAGTGTACGCTGATCCTTTCACTATTTCCTTGGGTCGGGAGTCCAGACGTTGCTTAATGAGGCCCCCTGTCTAGGGTCTCAACTAAAGATGTTTTTCTTTCTGGACCACAGATCTTCTAACTAGCTCATGTAGTTGTCGAAAGATTTAGTTCCTTGTCATTGTAGGACTAAACTCCCCATTTTCTGGCTGGCCATCATCCATGGTCTGATCTTAGCTCCTAGAGGCCTCTCACAGACCTTCTCACAACAGGGCCACTTCCTTCTGCCTGGCCAGCAAGTGGAATCTCTCTGACCTCCAGACCCCTTTGAAGGGCTGGACTGATTTAGTTAAGCCCACCCAGAATACTTTCCTTTTTGATTCATTCAGTGCCAACTGGCCGGGGACCATTATTACTGCTGTGAAATCTCTTTAGCTTTGCTTTTTACTGAGGCATCCTACTCTATTCAAAGGTATTGCCGTGCTCCAGGGGCAGATGTTATACTAAGGTATGGATTATTGGGTGGTCATAGAATTCTGCCCGCCACACCTGGTTACTTTCTTACTGTGTTTCTCAGAGTCAGGCGGTGGGGGCAGGATCTCTGTGCTCTGCATAGCTGCTTCCGGACCATTAGTTTCCTATCTCTCATGAAAAATAACACCACCACCAAATATAATTGACAAAACACTGAGACTTTTAGATTTGTGCTATTTGGCAAGTTTCTTTCTTTTTTTTGCCATCTTACCCCATACTCCTGGTGTCTCTTGTTCATAAAAGACCACGCACTAGACTTTTAAAGCCTTCCTCTTACTCCAAGCCCAGCCATGACTGTGGATGACTTCAGTTCTTATGCCCGTCTCATGGGGTTGGGGCAGGTACTGGGAAACAGCAAAATCATGCATTAGCCCTTCGATTCCTTAGTGATTTTAGTGAGGTCTGGAAGATTACAGACACTTATTTTGCTATTTAATTTATCTTCCACATACTTCTTTCTTTTTTTGTCTCTTTAGATACTTAAGAAAACATTAGCAACAATGAGAGATAAGATAGAAGGACCAGGAGCTGTTTGGGGCAGACCTTGAGAGTTTAAACAGCTCCCCTTTGGTCCTTGGGCTTGGTGTTGGCTGCTGTAAGGAGATTAAGGAGACCTTTGAAGAAGGACACACTGAAGGAGTTGACAGGAAAGGAGGTGACCCTATTTCTGACTGGTCCGTTGCCTGGAGCTGCTGAGACAGCTGAAAGGGCCTGTGCCATCAACCCCAGGCTGGGCCCCTTCCCTTGCAGTGTGGTTTGGTTGCCAAGTCCCAGTCATGTGCTGGGACTGTCATCCCAGCCTTCAGCCCATGGAGACTGAACAGGAACTTTGGCAGAGCGCTTTCTTGTTTCCTGGTCTTGCCTCCATTCTGAAGTGTCATTTTCCTGAGTCCCACACTGGCTGATGTGACTTTCTCAGGCATCTGGCCTGATGAGCTGATTGCAGAGACGTTTACCTGAAGCTCTCTCTCCACCAGTTCATACAAGCAACCATTCCAGAAACTCGCTGACTCAATCAGAAAGGCCCCTGTTGTGACCTTTGTGCATCCTGTTTCTCTCCACAGTTCTTCAGCACCCTTCAGAGGACAGCAGCGGTGACTCTGAACTCTGTACAGCTCAGGTAGAGAGAGGGTGCGAGAACTGCCTGGCTGACTAGCCCCCCACTGCTCCAGCGACCATTATCTGGAGCTGTGCCCCTAGTCACGTGCAGTCATAAAAATTAAATAAAATTAAAATTCAGGTCCCTGTCACACGGGTCGCATTTGATTGCTACATGTGGTTACCGTACTGGACAGCAGAAATGTAGAACATTTTCTGTGGAGATTCAAGTATCTGTCTGCTCTTCTCCTGGGGTGTAAGCTGAGCTGCTGCCCAGGTGGGACTTAGTTCTTTCGCTTCTCTGAGGCCATTGGTAGTTGGGTTATACCTGCAAGTCTGTTCCCTGCAGGGGTCACCTGCCCCCTCCGTCGGAGGATTTTGCAGTAGCCTAGAGAAGACACCCCGTCCCGAGAGAGCGCCCTCGAGGTTCTGGAAATACCATGTGCTGGTTTTCTACTGCTGGGGTAACAAACTGCTAGGCATTTAGCAGTTGGACACAGCATACGTTTATCACCTCGCTGTCTCCAAGTTAGAAGTCCATTTGACATGAGTCTCAGCAGGCTGAATTCAGGTGTCGCCTGGCCTGTGCTCCTTTCTGAAAGCTCGGGGGGAGGATATATTTTCTTGTTGCGTCAGGTTTTTGACAGATTAAGTGCCTTAGGGTTTCAGTGCTAACTAAGGTTCCTCTTCCTTACTGGCTGTCAGCTGAGGGCTGTTCCCAGCTCTAGAGCTGCCCGTGTTCCTTGGCTCTGGGCCCCTTTTTTACATTCAACACTAGTAAATGTGGGTTGAATCCCTTCTGTGATTTAAATGTCTCCCATGTCTTCCATCATATCTCCCGACTTTAAGCTGGGTAAGGTTATCTGCTCAGGAGGGGCTCCTGTGCTCATCAGATTGGGCCGACTAGGGTAACCTGGGAGAATCTCCCATCTCCAGGACACAGCCGTAACTGCAGCTGAAAATTCTCTGTTCCCTGGTAAGGTAACATGTTAGGGCATAGACGTCCTTGGTCAGAGGGGTGTGGCATCTGCTACATGCCTCCAGATTAATTCTTTGCATGTTATTAAATAAAAATAGCTGAATATTTTAAAATGTAGCTTATTTGAAGAGAATTGAGATCCTATCACCTTTACATAAAAAGGAATCATTAATTTATTTTAGACATCAAGCATTGGGGAAGGCAGGAAATATACAGAAAGGGGTAGAGAAAAGTAGAAAAAAGTTAGCTGAAAAAAGTCTCTGCTTCTCAGACATTCATGTTGTTTCATGGTGAAATACTCATGATAGCATAATTGATTAAATAACACTAAACTGTCTCTGGATTAACCATTTACTCAGATTTCATCTTTTAAAAATGAGAGAACACACAGAAGTGGCCTCGTAATTGTGAAGATACTGTCTGACGTGGGTGGCGTGAGGACATCCCGTCAGGCTGTGTGTCCTCAGTGTCCGGTGGTCAGCACCTTCCCACCCATTGCACCGTAGACTGCTAACTCCTCATGTTTATGATGCTGCAATGAAGCCTGTTTTATCTTAATGTTTGTTGCCATTCATATACTCATAGATTTCTATACTCATTTTTAATTTATTATGTAAAATATTAGATAAACGAGGTTGAAGAGCTTCTGGAGTATTTACATATTTTAAATATTTTACAGTGATACTCTTTCTTGTAATAAACTACATTTATAATTTTTGAGAGTAAATGTGGGACTTACCTTTTTCATCTTTTGTTTTATCTCGTTAGCTAAGAAACCTTTCCAGCTTGGACCTACGTCATATCACTGAACTGGATAATGAAACCGTGATGGAAATTGTCAAGAGGTGCAAAAATCTTAGCTCTCTCAATCTCTGTCTGAACTGGATCATAAATGACAGGTAACTGCTACATAACATCTTAAAAACCCTTTCCAGAGGAAAACGTAGCAAATGCTGATTATCATTTGGACAAGGCGTGTCAACTTTATGTAACTGAACACACCTTTGCCTTTTCGAATTGATGTGTTTAGGTTTTAAAACCTTCTAGACCTATTCTTGTAATGGATCTTGGTGCTTTAACACAACGTTATAGCAATAGTAGTCTGTTGGATTTTCTCTTTGTTATCCATACAGGACAGATTGTTTCTCATTTTAATATTTGTGCAACTTTTGTGGTTGGATTTACTCTTCATTTTTCAGAGAAATGATTGTGAGAGACTGTCTCAAACGTTGTGCCTTTAGGCTCTTAAGGATGGCATTTTTTTCCACTGTGTTGTCTAGGTTGACCCCGGACTCCGGGGCACCAGCCGTCCCTCTGCCTGAGCCTCCCAAGTAACCAAGCTATATATGTAGTTGCTCACCGCCATGTTGGCTAGGGATGGCCATATGTTCTCCATATGTGCGTGTGGGTATATGTATATACATATATAACGTAAATGTACGTGTGTGTGTCACTCTGGAAGTGTTTAGACAGTCTTATGGTCCATTATTTCTCTTTGAAGAAACATAGTTGACAGTGACCTTTCTGATTCACCTGTGCAAGTTTCAGCTTGCTCAGCTACATGGGACAGGGTGTGTGTGTGTCTGTGTGTTGTTTTAAAAATAGAAGTCACATGATATAGTGTAAAATGTGTATAGTGGGACTTTTTTTCTTGTAAATGATGATAAACATATTTTTCTTTGAAGTACTGGATGAAGCAAGAAAAACTTATAGGGAAATTCCTGAAAGTTTATTATTATAATGAAAACAACAGCATTGTAGCACTAGCACTACTGATCAGGTGGGTTTGTAAGTATGAGATAGGATTCTTTTGATCATAGCTTTTTGAGAAATTTTTTAAAAGATAGGCCACTATTGGGTGGTGCCTGTGGCTCAGTGAGTAGGGCTCCAGCCCCATATACTGGTGGTGGTAGGTTCAAAACCTGGCCCCGGCCAAAAAAATCCTGAAAGAGTAGTTAAAAAAAAAAATATATATATATATATATAGGCCACCAAAAATATTTTTCTTTAAAAATGGAAAGCACTATTTTATCTAAAATTGGAACCTGTTTACATTATTTTTAAAAATACTCTTTTAAAAACAGAAATAATTAAGCTTTTGTCAGATAATGTTTTAAATTAAAAACATCCTCCCTTTCAATTTCCTTTTATACTTTAATAGTAAAATCTTGTAGACACCATTTTCCCCAATTATAGTAAATTCTAGTGACATGTTCTTAAGTTACCTTGAACTATTCTTTAAATTACATGACAGCCTTGATGTGACTTGTAAGTAAAATTTTTCTTGAAAAATTTACTCATCTAAAATGGATGTATGATCATCATTTATAGGAGGCGTCTGTTGTTTGGGAGTAATATTTGCTATACAAAGTGTATCAAAATCTAAAGGAAATTGAACGTTACAAATTTAAAACAATGTAAAATTCTCTACAATCAATATTCTATATAGAAAGTTATATGATGATTTAAAATAATCTTTAAAAAACTTTTTGTAATGTACATAAATGTTATATACTTCAGGTATTTAACATTAGTTTATTATTATGTTAAATTTTTTAGTGATGCATTGAATTAAGAGAGTACTGTTTGTACAACACATTGAATTTCACCACAGTGTCTGGTACACCTGACCTGTGTAGCAGAGTCACTGATTGGAGAACACTGTAAATGGTAAATGAGATGCGGGTCCTATGTGACTATGTGGGTTGTCTCCCAAGTAAGCCTTTTGCTTAGGTTTGTGTCATTTAAACACAGAGTTGGGGGGAGGGAGGGATTTATAGCCTTCTTCCTCTTTAAATGCTGATTTAGGCATAACTGGGGAATTTACAAATGAAAAAGCAGGCCTCACTCAGTCTGTCTTCCTCTGCCTTTGTTGGGCTCCCAGTCCTCAAACCTCCTGATAGCTCAATCTTTTTTTCCTACTTAACTGAAATAAC
This sequence comes from Galagoides demidoff, assembly GCA_963574575.1. Taxonomy (NCBI): domain Eukaryota; kingdom Metazoa; phylum Chordata; class Mammalia; order Primates; family Galagidae; genus Galagoides; species Galagoides demidoff. The sequence continues at coordinate 1,129 of CAUYQV010162114.1, read as the reverse complement.
TATTTGGTGTGCGATCCTAAATATATGTATTGCAGAGATTTATTTGCAAGTATTGAAAGTGTATTTTTATGTTTTTAATGGAAAAGTTTGGATTAATTGAGAAAGCATGCATTTGAATGAGGTTGAGCAGTAGAGTTTTAAAGATCAGGCTCTTTTGGGTTTTAATTACACTACTTGCACTTATCCTGTATACTGTAATAGAAGTTTCAAACATTAAAACCCACTTTGCAGTATCATCTAAATTACTCATCTCATTGTTCTTGCCATACTGTATTACTAAGCTAAGTAATATTTGTAATTATATTGGTATAAATCTAGGACTTCCCATCAGACTTAATTATAATTTCAGCACTTAGCTGAGATGGGTTAGTAACCTTCCATATAGAGGGCACTGGAATGCACTAATGCATTTAGCCTATCAATTAGCTTCTGTTTTACATTTGTTCATTATTATTATCCTCCAGTAAATCAGAAAGCATTTATTAACCCCCTACTAAATACTTGGTACTGTCTCAGACTGTGGGGCACTGAGTCCCTGCTGTTCTCAAAGGTCACTCTCTTTAGGTGACATAGGACTTAATGATAATAGTGAGCCTTGTAAGGATAGAAAGGAGGAAAGTGACCTTTATTACCCAGGTAATTGATAGGCACTTTACACGTGTTCTCATGTAATCCCTTCAGCATCTTTTGTTCAGGGGAAGGTCATACTATTTCTATTAAATTGAGGCCACTTGTTTGACTTTTCTTTAGCTTTTCAATGGATGTATATTTTCCATGATTGCTGCCGTAGAAGGTGGTGGGGACAAACATTAAAAGTGAATGGCTAATGAGTCAATTTTCTGTTTCATTGCTGGGACTTGCACACAATTGTCATTTATGTATAAAATTATTTATTTTTTAACTATTTTCTTTCATAATTAAAGAATAATGGAACTTTTAGATATTATTTTATAAGGATCTGTTTTTAATATTGCGAGTTTTTTTTAAATTTATATATTTTTTTTAATTGAATGGTAACTATGTACATTAATGCACTTCTGGGGTACAGTGTGGGGTTTTCACATGCAATCCGAAATACTTCCATCAAACTGATCAACACAGCCTTCATGTCATTTTCTCAGTTATTGTT
>CAUYQV010162109.1:0-11636 GCA_963574575.1 Galagoides demidoff | reverse complement strand
TAGCAACCTCCAACTCCTGGGCTCAAGCGAGTCTCCTGCCTCCGCCTCCCAAGTAGCTGGGACCACAGGCGCCTGCCACAACGCCCGGCCATTTTTTGGTTGCAGCCATCATTGTTGCTTGGCGGGCCCGGGCTGGGGATTTGAACCCACCATAGGTGTAGGTGGCTGGCGCCTTAGCCGATTGAGCCACAGGTGCCGAGCCAATTTTGCTTATTCTCCCAGGAATGTTAGTTCTGTTGGAGGTAGGAAAAGAAGGAAGGGTGGATGAAAGGACAGACCTCAAAAAAATGGTCTCAGAGTTTTTGATAGGTTAGTCTTTTTGAAGAACTATTTTTCTTATGGCTGAATAGTATTCTGTGATATACATATGCCTCTGAAAAAAAAAAAAACTACTACTCCATACTTCTTTCTTTTTATCAGCTTCAACACTAGTCCATATCATCAGCTGGCCCTGTTCTCAGTAATGATCTGTCAGTTTGGCGTGTCATTAGCATTTCCAAAGTTTATTTTATACTGGATAGGTTTACACTGAGTAGGGAATAAGAATTATGCAGCATCGTGAAATTTGGTGAGAGGAAATATTTTTGACATAGTTTTGTCTCTTCTGTAAAATCTGGTGACCCAGGCCATCAGAGGCACCACAGAACAACTTATATCTGGTTAATGTCTCTCTTAATCATATAACCTAATGATACAGAATTAGTGGAGCCAGCTTCACTTGCTGGTTAGCTATTCTTTCATACTGCAATATTTACACTTGCTTTTGCAATTGAGAAAAGTTCAATCGTCTCATATCTTTTCATCTTAATAAGGAGCTTTAATGAGGAAGGTAAGCCTCTCAGATTAGAAGCCTAACAAGCATTCTTAATTAGAAATTTCAATTCTAATCACAGGGACCTGTCTTTTTCAGGCTGGTGAAGAACAACCTGTTCAGCCAGTTGGTTGTATGTTGATTACACAGAGTTTGCAAGTGTAACACAGCAACACACACACACAAAGCCAAGAAATATAACACCGGCACCCTTTACCCCATGACTGCATTCATGTACACAGCTATGATTTAATAAAACTAAAAAGCCAGGAAAATTGGACCAGTAGATAAAAAGGACAGCTATCAGCCCCGAGCTGAGCGCTCTGCATGCATGCCTTGTATTTCTTTATCATCATCCCTGTTTTCTTTTTCTTACCAATTTACTACCACCTGCAATATAATATCTTGAAAGAAGACAATAAAAACACTTGCTTCTAAATATGTTGCTTTTCAGGTAACAGAAAAGAAAGGTGTAAAAAAATGTTAAAGTTGGTAGTGCTTAAACACAGTATTCTGCAAACTGATAGAAATGCTTGTAGGAATTTTCTCAGTTGCCTGTTCCTGGGACTACCAAGGTGATTGTTGACTATCCTAGGGTCTATCTTATGCAGAAAGTTTATTCCATGAACTTTGTATTCCGAAATTGAATTATTTGGAGCTGGATAAAGTTCCACTTGCTAAAGGGTGTACTTCAAGCTAAAGAGAGATAATAACAGCTAGAAATTCAGATCTATATGAAGGATTAAAGAGAAATGATAAATAGGTGGGTAAATATAAAAGAACATGTGCTCTTTTTTCTGATAATTTACTTGAAAAACGATGTCTTGAGGAAAAAGTAATACCATAAACTAGTTATTTATTTATTTTTTTAAATTGAGACGGAGCCTCAAGCTGTCCCCCTGGGTAGAGTGCCATGGCATCACAGCTCACAGCAACCTCCAACTCCTGGGCTCAAGTGAGTTTCCTGCCTCTGCCTCCCAAGCAGCTGGGACCACAGGCGCCCGCCACAACGCCTGGCCATTTTTTGATTGCAGCCATCATTGTTGTTTGGTGGGCCTGGGCTGGGGATTCGAACCCGCCACCTTAGGTGTATGTGGCTGGCGCCTTAGCCAATTGAGCCACAGGCACCGAGCCCATAAACTAGTTATTTATTACCACATAGAACCACAAAGAAGTTATACAACAATTACACAAAAATTAAGTGGATGAATAAGTGAAAGTCTATTTTTGTAGTATGCAACATTATTAAATTTGAGAAATGAGGTTTAAAGTGTTACAACAAGCTGACTAATAGTCTCCCAATGGTGCCTACATTCTAATCCATAGAATTTTGTGAATATGTTACCCTATCAGTTAAAAGGTACTTTGAAGTTGTGATTGAATTAAGAATTTTGAGACAGGGAAATTATCATGAATTATTTTGGACTTTCTGAGTGGGCCCAATGTAGTTACAAGGGTCCTTAAGAGAGAAGCAGGAAGCTCAGAAGCAAAGAGAAAAGATGTGAAATTGCAAGCGAAAATTAGAGAGGAGAGGGTTTTGCTGACTTTAAAGATGGAGGAAGAAGCCATGAGACAAAAAAAATGTAGCTAACCATTAGAAATTAGAAAAGGCAAGAAAATTGATTCTATTTATAGCTTCCAGAGGGGATACAGACCCGATAATATTTTGACTTCAACCCTGCAAAACTAATTTTAAAAATTTTAAATTGCAAGTGGATTTTGCCTGTGTGTGTGTGTGTGTGTGGTAATTTGTTACAACAGCAATAGGAAACTAACTTAAGTGTGAAATGGGAAGCATTAATATTCCCAAGTTCCTCTAACTTTGTGGCACTCAACCTTTAAACCCTGGGCAGTGGGCTTATATGATGTGAGAAAGGGGAAAAGTGAATTGTGAAATACGAAATGTGATATGTGAAAAGAAAAGTGTTAAGTCTAGTTTCCGACAAAATAAGAATGCAAAAGGTTAGTTCTAGAATGAACATAAATAGATAATATAATAAAATTATGTATAGGTAAGAATCCAATATAAGAAATGAAATGTTACACTAAAATGTATTTGATTAATAAAAAACAAAGTGAGACAGAACAGAAGAAGGATAATAACAACAACAAAAGAAATCCAGCATATCCCTAATATGAAAGTCTCATAAAAAATTGAGAAGAAAAACTACACACTAATTTCTACTATTAATATATATGTTGTATATTTTACATGTTATATATTATATATATTAATATATATGTTGTATATTAATATATCATATATTTATGTATGTTTATGTTATATATATTAAAATATTCAGGTGGCTAGGGTGCCAGCCACATACACTGGAGCTGGCAGGTTCGAATCCAGCCCAGGCCAAAAAATAGCTGGGTGTTGTGGTGGGCACCTGTAGTCCCAGCTACTTGGGAGGCTGAGGCAAGAGAATCCCTTGGACCCAGAAGTTTGAGGTTGCTGTGAGCTGTGATGTTACAGCACTCTACCCAGGGTGATAGCTTGAGACTCTGGCTCAAAAAAAAAAAAAATGTATATATTCACATGCACAAAAATCCTTGCCAAAATATTTTTTAAATTAAATTCAGCAGCATAAATAATATAGCCTGGTCAAGTAGTTTTATTCAAGAACATAAAGTTGATTTAATACCTAAAAATTAATATAATTTTCTACATCAAGAGAATAAAGGAGAAACACTTTACATTTACATGTACTATGATAAATGTAGAAAAAGCATTTGACAAAATTCAGCCTTTGTTTATGATAAAAATTTCCCAAAATACAGAAGTTAAACCCAATAAAGGGCATCTGTGAAAAGCCTACATTTCACTTACATTTAATGGCATAAGATTGACCACTTCCCCATTAAGATTTGAATAGGACAAAAGTGTCTTCTTACCAGTTCTCCTTAACATTACCTTGAAGGAATAGTTAGGACAATAGACCCTGGAATTGGGAATAAAGAAGTAAAACTGTCAATTTATAGATGAAATAGTTTGTGTACATTAAAAACTCTAAGAAAAATATAAAAAATACTACTAACACAAATTATTAAAACTAATAAATGAATTTACTAAGGTTGCAAAATCCAAATTCAATCTACAAAAATCAATAGCATTACTCTATACAAAGAAAGAGATAATTAAAAAGTATAAACAACATGATTTTTAATAGCATTACCCATCATAAAATTCTTAGAAATAAATGTAATAAAACATGTGCTTCTACATTAAAAACTTAAAAACTATTCCTGAGAGAAACTTAATAAAACTGAAATAGAGAAATATATGATGTTTATGAATTGAAAGACTAAGATGTTATTTTCTCCAAATGTATATGTATTTATCCAACATGTCCAAATATCTGCTGGCACGTTTTGTAGACATTGACAAGCTGCTTCCATATTGATTTTATATGGAAATGTAAAGAATTCTAAACAATCTTAAAGGAAACAAAGTTGGAAGACTTGCAGTACCTGATATAAAGATTTAATATAAATATACAATTATCGAGACAGTGTACTATTGGCATAAGGATAAACATGTATAAGTGGAATAAAATAAAGAGTCCAGAATCGGAGCCATACCTATAGTGTCAGTCCATTTTAGACGATGGTGAAAAGGCGATATAGTGGAGAAACAATGGTCTTTTCAACAAATAGTGTTGAAACAATCAGATATTCATATAACAAAAATAAGTGAGTATCAGCCCCTACCTTACACCATACAAAAACTTAAATTGAGGTCAATATTAGACCTAAATATCTATCTTTATCAATAGATAGACATATGAAAGGAGATTTATTAGCGTATTGGTAACATGATTATGGAAGTTGAGAAATTCTATAGGCTATTAGTGAGCTGGAGACCCTGGCTTAGTCTAAGTCCAAAAGCCTCAGAACCTGGGATGTCAATGGTGTCATTTTCAGTCCAAAACCAAAGGCTCCAGAACCCTAGAGGCCTCTGGGAAATGAAAACAAAGAAACACCCATGTCCTAATCAAGACTTGTCAAGAATGTTCTCAGAAGATTTATTTGTAATAACCAAGAACTATATTTAATCCACTTGTTCATCAATAAGGACATGGATAATTTAGATGAAGAACTATTACACAGAAATAAAAAAGAATGAGTTGTTGCTACCACTTGTCACCAGTATGAATGAATTTGTATGCAGGCAGAATGAGAGAAGTCAGACAGGCCTCCCAAAGGGCTGGGAATTACAGATATAGCTGCCAAGGCCTGGCCAGAGTTTATTAGCTAGTAGATATGAGGTGCTCTAAATAGTTTATGGGATTTAGAGAGGGAATGTGGACTCTTGTGAGTGGTCATTAACTTTTCTTGAAGATCTGCCAAATCCACAAAGCTTTGGCTAGAAAGGTTGACACTGTGTTCTTTAGTTTCTACTCCAGATTCATCCAATTTCTAAGAAAGTAAAAGAAAATTAAAATAAAACAATTCTCTGGATAATATGTATTTAACTAAAGAATGGAGGAAGACTTATTCTGTGTTGAGTACCTAATTAAGGTGATTCTTGTTTCTAGTTTGAGTCTTATAACCTTATAGAAGATTAAAACGCTCTCCTGAGGGTTAAAAGTTGAATTATAGACCAACTTGAGATTTATTAACATCAAACCAATATAGGTCACTACTTCGAGGGCCTTCCGATTGATCTTTTAGTTCAAAGTACTCAGCATGCCAAAGCATCATATTTTGGGGTATAATTTTCTGAGCCCCAATAAGCAGCTACATCCTACTAAATCTGGTACTGATTTTTGCTACAGAAAATGCTTAATAAATGCATCAATAGGATCCTTTGGGAACCAGATGTGAAGAGAGAGTTAGAATTATTTGTATTTCCCCAAAAAAGACCTCAGAAATGATCTGTCAAATGCATCGTTATCACATGTACAAGCATAAATGCACTGTGAAAGCTGATGCCTGTTTCTATTAAAGTTCTATATCACAATGTCATATACTGATCTATAAGAAAAAAACTTAAAAACTGGATTTTTATTTTATTTATTTATTTTGTATTGTTTGGACTCATTGAGGGTACAAAGAATTAGGTTACACTGATTGCATTTTTCAGGTAAAGCACCTGTTGTAATTTTGTCCCACCCCCAAGAGATGTGCCATACACTGTGACCCCCTCTTCTCCCACCTCCCCTCTCCCTGCTTCCTCATTCTGCTACCTGCCACCTTCTATTAAATCATCTACTGCCTTCATAATAGAACTCAGTGCGTTGGATTCTTGTTTCTCCATTCTTGTGATGCTTTACAAAGAAAAATGTGTTCCAACCCAATCCAGATTACTACAAAAGATGTAAAGTCTCCATCTTTTAAATGGCTGAATAGTATCTCACAGCTTGTTAATTCATTCCTGGGTTGGTGGGCATTTTGGTGACTGTAAATTGAGCTGCAATAAACAGTCTAGTGCAAATGTCTTTATGATAAAAGGATTATTTTTCTTCTGGGTAGATGCCCAGTAATGGGATTGCAGGATCAAATGGGAAGTCTAATTTGAGTTCTTTGAGGATTCTCCATCCTTCCTTCCAAAAAGGCTGCATTAATTTTCAGTCCCACCAACAGTGTAAAAATGTTCCCCTTTCTCCACATCCATGCATCCATTTCATCATCTGCAGAATGAAATTATATTGATTTTACTGAAAATCCTATTCAAAGAGAAAAATTTCTCTACACACAAGAACCAGTTCTTTATTTTATATATTCTTATTTTGCTTTCATCTTTTGCTTTGTAGAATTTTCATTTGACTTAGGCCAGTTTGATGACTATGTATCTTGGAAATGTCCCATTTACTATGAATTTTCCCAGTGTTTAATGTGCATCTTGTATCTGGGTACCTTAATCTTTGGTGATACCAGGGAAACTTTTCTCAGTAATTGCCTCTAATAGGTTTTACATGCTGCTTGTTTTTTTCTTCTTCTCCTTCAGGGATACCTATAATTTGTATATTGGCTTGCTTTATATAGTCCCATATTTCATTCTTGTTCATTCTTTTCTCTGTATCTTTAAATGAGTGAGCTAGTTCAAAATCTTTGTCTTCAAGCTCTGAGATTCTTTCTTTGGTTTAACCTGTTGTTCAAGTTGTATGCTGTATTTTGAAATTCATGAAATAACTCTTTCAGTAAGTTCTATTATGTCCTTTCTTAGGCTGTTAATCTCTTTAGCTTCATTTTTTCATTGATTTTCTGAATTTTTTTTTTTTTGCCTTCTTTGTGTTTTCAACTTTCTCTTCAATCCCTTTGATCTTATTTGCCATCCATATTCTAAATTACATTTTAGACATTCCAAAAGTTTCTCTTTGATTGAGGTCTATTGCTGTGGATCTATTGTGATCCTTTGGGAGTGTCAAAGTAGCTTATTCTTTTATGTTGCCAGAGTTCTTTTGCTGGTTTTTCACATCTGAAACCTCTTTCCTCAGCTCAGGGCACATAGGTTTATGGTATACCTATTGTGCTTTGCTGGAATATTTCCTACTTTTTAAGAAAATGGAGAAGTTCCTAGATGAGGCTTTTGTGTCCTACTCTGAAAGATTCTCCTGGCAGGAGAGAACTGGATTCACTGAAGTTCCGTATGACAGCTGTTTTGTGTTGTCTTGTTCCCTTGTGGTTGGTACAATCCAAGCTAGTGCTGGAGGATCTTTGTGCAAAGTGGTAGGCTGGTCCCCAGTGGTAGGTTGGAAGCTCAGATGGGGGGCTGGGTGAGTCCCTCTCCATGGAGGTGGGCCTTGCAGGAGATTGCTCTGCCAGGGTCTGCCAACACTGGTGACAGCAGCTGCTAGGTGAGACTATCTTAGTGGCCATGTATCAGGGCTGTAGGCATTTGTTCCACGCTGGTCCAGGTGCAATGGTGCCATGTGGTAGAGCAATGGACCATGGGGTCAGGACCAAGGTGTTGGTGGCTGGGGCTCTCTCTTTGTGCAAGTTCAACCAAGACTGTTGCCATGGGCCCTCTCAGGTGTCAGCAGCACCTGCCCTGTTTGAATCTCCCATCTTGGGATGGGGGGCTGCACTCAGCTCCCAGTCACAGGTTACCCACAAGTTTCTGGTTTCTGGTCCCTCTCTGATCTGGCAGGGCAATGCAGAGGTGGTTGTAAAAAATCTAATCCTTATGTAAACCAGGTACTCTGAACCTGAGAGCTCAGAATGGTATCAATTACAGTAACCCTGGAATGAAAGCTAGGATATCCCTGTTGCACCTGCTTTCCAGTGCAGGGGCCCTCACCACACAGTCTGCAGGCCCCTCCCTGGTTAGTCTGGAGGTCTGCTGTGGTACTGGTCCCCCCCGCCCCCAGCTCCCACTGCAGTGTCTGTAGGGGGAGCATGGAGTCTCAGGGCTCTCTCCTCCTGGCCTTTCCCATGTGGATACCCCCACCCCCATGTACCTTTGGAGATTGCTGAATGGATCACCCCATCTCCCTGTCCTTCCCTCTGAGTGTCTCCTATCACTTTGATGATATACAATGCTTTCTCTAAGAAGCTCTGTCCATCAGTGGGCATCTACTTACTATTTTGGTCCTCCCCTTGATAGCTGTGTGTGTGTGTGGACTGCTTCTAGTCTGTCATCTTGTCCCCCTCCCCTGGATCTCTTCTAGTTCTAAACTTCTATGATTTATTTATTTTTTCCTGGATTCATCTATTCATTCGCCCATTCGTATTTTAATCCAAACTGTGGTGAAGTGGGGTGTTCATCATGATGGACACCAAACATGATGAAGCCATTAGGTTATTCGTTGTGGAATTTACCTCCTAGTGTTCCTTTCCTTTCTAGTCATTAAGAAGGATCAGAATAGGTGAAGAAATATTGAAACAGTTTCTATTGGTTTTTATGAAAATATGTCAATTGGACATGAAAGACTAAAGCATTATTAAAATTAGGCTGTTTGTTGTACTCATTTTCTATGTAAGACATACAGGGAGCATAGTCCAAGGCAGACTGCCCTGGCATATCTTGCCCATTTTTATAATAATAATAATAATATTCTGCTGCCCTTACATTCTGAGCCTAGTGACTATCCTCCTAGTCCTAGAGAAATAATTCTTTCTCATGCTTTTGTGAACTCTAGATAAATGCAACATGGGTTGATGATACATTGCTACCCAAAAGGTATAAATTCTATAGCACTTACATCTTCATAAGTAATGCTTCTATGTGTTTGCCCCAGTGAAAAAGCACTTATCTCATAAGTCTGTAAAAAAAAAACAACTGAATGATAAGAAGATATACAAGATTTTTTTTTGTTTGTTTGTTTAGAGACAGAGTCTCACTTTGTCAGAGTGCCCTAGCATCACAGCTCACAGCAACCTCCAGTTCTTGGCCTTAGGTGATTCTCTTGCCTCAGCCTCCTGAGTAGCTGAGACTACAGGTGCCCTCCACAACACCCAGCTATTTTTTGTTGCAGTTTGGCCAGGTCTGGGTTCGAACCCACCACCCTTGGTATATGGGGCCGGCGTCCTACTCATTGAGCCACAGGTGCTGCCCAAGATATACAACTTTAATATCTTTCATCGTCATAATTTTAAGGTAACTATTCTAGAGAAAGGGAAGATATATTAAATAGCAAAAGTTTAGAGTGTAAAACAAGTCAATATAATTCCATGGCACTAGGCATAATGTTAATCAGTATCCAGCAGTTTTCCTGGCTGACTTTTAACACATTTTAAAAGTCAAACTAACTCAATTTTATTAGACCTTGGGGAAATTTCATGAAAAATTGAATCAAGGACAGACAAGTGAGTAGAATATTCAAATACATGCAAAACATCAAGTGCAATCGGTAACTGAGATTGATCAGAGAAATGAACTTAGATCATAGAATTCTACTGCCAGAAGGGGCTTTAGGGATGATCTGATTCAATTCTCCATAAAGCAAACAAAAGAAAGAAATGCCTTTCCCTTAAGAAGTGATTATGCCACCATCACCACAATCTGCACTGAGGAAAATATGTAGGCTTGGCGCCCGTAGCACAGTGGTTACAGCACCAGTCACATACACCGAGGCTGGCGGGTTCAAACCTGGCTCAGGCCAGGTAAACAATGACAATTGCAACAAAAAAGTAGCCAGGTGTTGTGGCAGGTGCCTGTAGTCCAGCTACTTGAGAGGCTGAGGCAAGAGAATTGCTTAAACCCGGGAGTTTGAGGTTGCTGTGAGCTATGATGCCGTAGCACTCTAGTGAGGGTGATATAGGGAGAGTGTCTAAAAAAAAATAAATAAATAAAATAAAGATGTAATTCTTGCTCTGTAATTTTATTCATCATAAATAATAAAAATGATTATGATTGAATAGAAAATTAATTATGTGCTCTCTGTAACATATTGTACTCTTTAGAAAAAGATATAGAAATACTTGACTATGTGGGCAGACAAAAAATATTTCTATGTTCAGAGAAACACTTCCAAATGATATTTCTGCTCACAAAAGAAACAAAATTCATGTTCGTTTAATCATATCTGGCAAAAAAAGAAACTGAGAAGCGACCACTATTTTTCATTTTATTTTATTTTATTAATTATTATTTTATTTTATTTTAGACAGTCTTACTTTGTTGACCTTGGTAGAGTACCGTGGTGTCATAGCAACCTCCAACTCTTGAACTCAAGCAATCCTCTTGCCTCAGCCTCCTGAGTAGCTGGGACTACAGGCACCCACCACAATGCCCAGCTATTTTTAGAGGTAGGTCTTGCTCTTGCTGAGGCTGGTATCCAATTCCTGAACTTAAGTGATCCACTTGCTGGTGTCCCAGAGTGTTAGGACTACAGGCGTGAGCCACCAAGCCTGGCCACTTTTTAATATTTAGCATGTACCCTTTCACTATTTCCCCCCTATATATTTATTTTACGTAGTGAATTTAACCTATTTCAGTTTTAGTTAATACTAAGTTAGGAGAGCTCAGGGTGTGTGAGGAGAATGCACCAGACACTATGCAGCACGTCTAACAGGACAGATGATTTCAGTCCGGATCAAACCATAGAGAATCTTGAACAACACAGTGTTGGGCAAACACTATGCAATGTCCTGAACTTAAGAAGACTGTGACCTCTACTCTGTTATGACCCTGCACTTTACATGCTGACTTGGGGGCCATCCCCTAGGTTCATTTGTGCAAAACTTATGTGTTAATCCCTAAAGTGAGTGGGCTAGTGATGTTCCTTGCCTGTAGAGCCTGCTACGAATAGTTCATTCACTCACTCTGCCACAGCGGACCTTAAGATAACTCAAGAATGTTCTTTCTATTCCTTACTTATCTTCCTAACTATATCATCTTTGCACTTCCTTTCCTAAGACAATACAATACAGGACATAGGGCTGTCATTACTGCCCACTCAATGGCCCAACAAAATGAGCCTAAATTTTCAGCTAATTTTGTTACTGGAGCAAACTTTTTCCATTGGGTCAGTTTAAGAATTTTCCCTCTTATAATCTGGCATATAATAGTTCCCTCATAAATAGTTCCACCTAATGCACAGGAAATTAGACTATTAATGTAATTAGTATTTTGAAAAAAAATCAAGTACAAAATACTAGTTGGTCATAATTGTAAGGCAATATAGTATGCATTGTATTCTTTCGATTTTTAGTTTTAAATGTGAAAGTGGTATTTAAAAGATATATTTATGATACATTAAATACATTAATGATGCTGTTTGAGATTAATGTGGTTTGAGCATTTCTTTTTTTTTTTTTTTTTTTTGAGACGGAGCCTCAAGCTATCCCCCTGGGTAGAGTGCCATGGCATCACAGCTCATAGCAACCTCCAACTCCTGGGCTCAAGCGAGTCTCCTGCCTCCGCCTCCCAAGTAGCTGG
>CAUYQV010162108.1:0-20964 GCA_963574575.1 Galagoides demidoff | reverse complement strand
TAGCAACCTCCAACTCCTGGGCTCAAGCGAGTCTCCTGCCTCCGCCTCCCAAGTAGCTGGGACCACAGGCACCCGCCACAACGCCTGGCCATTTTTTGGTTGCAGCCATCATTGTTGTTTGGCGGGCCCAGGCTGGGGATTAGAACCCGCCACCTTAGGTGTATGTGGCTGGCGCCTTAGCCGATTGAGCCACAGGCGCCGAGCCAGAGAATGTAGCACTTTTGACACACAGGAGATTCAATTATTAATCTAATAAATAAGAATTTGAAAAGAATAAATGCAAATAAAAATTATTATATAAGGACGAAAGGGCCTCAGATTTTTCTTTTTTAAATGCTATTTGCCGTCATAGTTATAATATAGCTGCTATATTGTCTTTAAGGAAAAGACTATATAATGAAAGCAGGAAATTAAGTGGCTCTGGTAAAAAGAATGTCCAAAGGATCTAGGATTCTCATTTAAAAAAAAAAAAAGAAATAAAAAGAAAATCTTTAACTTAATTTCAAACCCACAAACCAACTAATCTAAAATTTATTTCTTTGGAATCTCCACTTCTACCTAATAGTACTCTGTGAGCGGTCAGCCAAATCTATCCCCATTTATCAACTTCGAGGTAAATGCATTTCAGAATGAACCACTCCATGTAAAACCTGAAGGCTCTGGGAAAGGGAGGTTCTGGGTCAGACCCAGGAGTTTGAGTTTGGAGTTGGAAGCCCAAATTCCACTGCCACAGACTCACTTATCTTCTAGGTTTCCGGCAGCAAACTGCCTTGGCAGAGTATATCACGACCCAGAAGGTTCTAGTTCACTGACTATCCCTGGGGCATTTCAATATGATATTGCTCAGTGACTCTGTGAATCAAAAAACAAAACGATCTTTAATTTAATGTAAAAACCAGGTGCCAAAACCGGTTTCAGAGGCAGCAGGACCAGCTGAAGTGATCCAGGTTGTGCCACCCGTTCTCTCCTTCCTACCTGAGCCAGGTGCTAACCCTGCCTGATTCTAGTCAATAATTAAATAGAACCTACAAGAAAGGACCCAGGAGAAAAGCTCTGTAAGAGGAGAAGGAAGCATCTCACACACAGGAGCTCAGAAAATGAACCAGGAAAGTGGGAAGAGGTCGGTCATGGCGAGGAGAGGGGGACAAACTCTCAGGAGGGGTAGGGATCTGTCTGCAGCACTGCCCCCAGCACAACCCACCTGCACTGCATGGCCCTGTCACGTGGCAGAGAAGGGCGCTGGACGCCTATTCCTAACCTCTCCTCTGGAACAGAAGAGACAGACTAAAAGGAAATGCAAATTACCGTGCCTTTTATAGCAATTCAACTAAAAGGGATGCCAGAGGGATTAAGGAAGGGAGGGTGCAAGCAAGATCACAATCTAGAACAGGATGCCAAAATCTGAACACACAGAGATTAAAAACACATCTAAAAATCAAAGGGAAACTGCCGAGCTGGTAGAGACAGGAAGCTGTACCAGTGAAGGTGCAAATGTTTCTAAAGTTTTGGTGAAGGGTTCTTGCATCAGAAATTTTTATCTTTTAGCAAAGTTCACTTAAGTAAATGCAGAAAGCAGGATTGTTACGGGCTTTGATCTGGAAAACAAGAACAGAGAGAAAAAATAAGAGTCAAGAGACCAACGGAAAGGTGGATAAAAATATGAAGATGAAAGCGATTCTGAGACAGTTATTAATTACTGGTCCTGGTGAAGAGTTTATACATATTAGACAAGTATGGCCACTATTGAGTAATATACTTATATTAAAAATGAGTTTTAAAAGTGTATTAGTCTCAGTTCTGAATTATGGTTCATCATAGCAAAATACTGTTGATAAACTTGGATCTTAGAGAAAATGATCATAAAAAAACTGTCTAGGACAGGAAATGCATGTTATCTATCTGGGTTTGGCTCATCTATCTGTTAATTGGCCATCGCATTTCAAGAACCAGGAAGAAAGGTTTCTGGTAGTCAAACCGGTGTGGCAAAGTCTCCCAGGATGAGCAGATGCCGTAAGAAGGGCACCTCATCAGGGTCCCTTTAGCTTTGTCTAACAGTCATGACCATCAGGTTTCCCGTCTGTGAGAGCAGCTAACAGCCAACTGGGAGGCAGGAAAGTGACGGCCATGGTCAGGTCCAGAGGGGAGCCAGTGGGACTTCAGACTGGCATGACTTGGAGCCACTTCATTTAAAGGCAAAGGCAATAACCAACAAGCTCTAAGGATAGAACGATACTGTCGCACTGTGTTACATCAGATTAAAAAAAAAAAAACTATGGAAAAGTAGGGTGTATCTACTAAGCGTAAAGGAACAAGGGCAAGGAAATGTAGGTTACAGAAGGATGCTTGTTAAAATAAAATACTTAAACTTATTCATGTGGGTAGCTTCAATTGTTTAGATTGATTCCATTTGCATTCTTCAGTCAAGAAAGATAAAAATATTATCACACTGATTTTTTAAAAAAATTTACACACTAGGGTAGAAGATTAAGGTACTGCCACTAAAAGGTACCAATAGCAAATGAGGAAATTAGAAAGAGTCAAGTGTGGGGTGAAATCAGTGAGACACGATAATGAAGAGTAAGACAGTCTACATTTTTTCAAGTCTAAAGTGATGCTGATACCAGACAAGTGGCGCCCCAGCCAGCTCAGTCCAGGGGGGCTGGAGGACCTGCTGCCTCCGTCTTGACGGTGTTGGCAGCAGACGGCAGAGGAACCAGTAAGCTGGAACGCAGGCAAGTGGGGGGTGGGGGGGAGATTCCCTCCCCCAGCAGAGGCTCCAGTAGCCAAAAGAACAGGACAGGAGGAGGGAAGACACTGGCCCCTGCTGTCTCCTCACGTGGACTTCTGGCGATTCCTCCAGTACATCCCTGATTGGTCCGTTTTCAAAACCTATTCATGATTGGTCTATTTTCAAGACCTGAAGCTTATTGGACAACTGCCCCTATATAAGCCCCTAAGTAAAGAGCCCAAGCACAGATCTCAGGAGAAAGAGCAAAGAGGTTTGGCTCTGTAACACTTGTATCCTGCTCTATGAGATTTGCCCCTTTATAAGAGCTGTAAACACTTGCAAGGAGGTTTGCCTCTTTCTAAGAGCTGTAAACACTCACCAGGGGGTTTGCCCCTTTGTAAGAGCTGTAACACTCGGATTATAAAACCTGTCTTACTGCTAATCCTACTCTACAAGGAGGTTTGGCTTGTTATAAGAGCTGGACACTTACACGTGTTGAATAAAACCTATCCTGTGGTCCCTCGCTTCATTCTTCGAACCACCGAGACCAAAGATACTGGAAATTTGGTGTCAAAAATACGGTATCAATGCTACTTAATATTTAAATGTCAAACGACTCAGAAGAGGAAACTTAATGTGCTTCACCACCAGAGTCCCACTGTGGGGAGGAATTAGCTAGTCTACGAATACTGCGGTTCTGTCTCTCCATAGCACGCCAACACTCGGACCACACGTGGGGCAGCTGGTCATTGAGGAAGCATGTGAAACGTCACAGACTGTCACGGAGTAAGGAACCTGCAAACCTCCCACAATGGAGCTGCATGACTGCGGTTTAGGAAGCTTTCAATCCACCCATTTTATGAATGAAAAGGAAAAAAGCAGGGCCCTCTAGACAGTATCTCACTACAGAGATAAAAGGCTCAGCAGTGGTTTGGGGAAGTGGCTCTGTCCCCCTCTGCAGATTTAGCCTCAGGTCTCTGACTAGAAACCACATTGGAGTTAGGCTTTTAAATGAATATGAATAAAACTGACTTCTAAATTCGTAAAATTAATTATTTTAAATTAAGATTATAAATCTGGGGCCAGAGAAAGGAATAATTATGTATCACAACTAAAATGCTGCAGCTGGTATTTAGACAGCCAGTTTTACAGTACTATTCGCTCCTATAATCTTACTAAAGTAAAATTTTTAGCTTCCCTCTTTATCATCAAGCTGTGGTCCATATTTTGCCACAAATAATGCGCTCCCAGTGGCTCAGCGGGTAGGGCGCGGGCCCCATATACTGAGGGTGGCAGGTTCAAACCCGGCCCCAGCCAAATTGCAACAAAAAATAGCCAGGTGTTGTGGCAGGCACCTGTAGTCCCAGCTACTCGGGAGACTGAGGCAAGAGAATCGCCTAAGCCCAGGAGTTGGAGGTTGCTGTGAGCTGTGATGCCACAGCATTCTACCAAGGGAGATAAAGTGAGACTCTGTCTCTTAAAAACAAACAAACAAAATATATATATGTGTACATCATGTTTTTGGCCCAAACTTTCAGGTAAAAAAAATTATTTGTTTTAATATTTTAAGGAGGGTGGAAGTGGCTGCAGGGGCCCCTCCTCTTGCAAGAGGCAAGAGACACAGAGCTGGCCACTGAGGAAACCCGGGAGCAATGCCCAGGGGCAGGTGAGGCTGGGCCAGACAAACGGTGTGCCCAACCTCTCCCAAAGCCCCCTCCTAGCCCACCCTCATCCCCACGTCCATCAGTGGGGATGTGACCATCACCACTCTGCTGAGAACCCCAGTGGGTTCATTTCCTAGGAAGCCGAACCCTACCTGCCCCAGGATCCAGACAGGAGACTCGTGCCCCTTCTGGGCTGCCTTGTCTCTTGCACAGCTGTCCCCATTCTGGGACCCCCAGGACCCCATGTGGAGGAGGGAGCCTTCCCTGATGACACCCCAGTGAAGGACTCTGCCTCTACATTTCTGTTCAGTGACTAGACCATGACCTCTTGAGCCGATCAGACGTTGGATACTCAGTAGTATCAGAATGAATGACACCAGTCATTCCCTTACAAGTCACCGAGGAAACTGGTTAAAATGAGACTCCTGAACACGCCCAAATACACTGAATCAGCTCTCCAGGAGAACAACCTGGGCATGCATTCCATTAACAAGCATAATGGTTTCTCCTATGGGAAGTTTGTGAAATTATACCACCTCGATTCCTTGGGGTTTCAGACAAGTCATAGGCTCACAATTACAATCTATGGGCTCAGGTACCTTTGTGCATTTGTTCTCCACTGCCAGGTACCCAGACAGAAACTTCCTGGAGAGTGAGGCCCAAGGTCCTAACAGTGGGCTCCTCGTAGAACTGGGGTCTCAGCATCCAGGTCTCCCAGACCCCGGCTGAGAGATTTTTCTCCTCAGCAGTGTCCCAGGGTCCTCAGAGGAGGACCAGATGCACGAGAGATGCAGCCTGGAAAAGGGAGGGCTGGCCAGGCCCCCCACACCAGCTTCCTGGGAGATAACCCCACTGGGGTTCTCAGCGGAGTGGTCCCGGCCACGTTCCCACTGACAGACAGGGGTAAAAATAAGAAACATAGAATGTGGAGACAAGGGTGGGGCAGGAAAGAGCAGTTGGGGGAGGGTGGGCACTCGGGTCATCTAGACCACTCTGATCAGCCACCTGGGCTCGCTCCTCTCGCAAGACAAGGAGTCACGACTGTGTAGCCACCTCCATCCCCTTTCACCAAGGTCCGGCACTAACCGCCATGCCGTTGGTGGTGGCGTGCCAGCTTCCAAGATGGCAGCGGCAGTGTCTGCCATGATGGGCCAGGCAGGCTGAAGGCACCTGCAGCAGTGGTGTCAGCCCAGAGAGGGGGCAGCCAGGGAGGGGCACAACTTTTGTATTCCAGAGTACTATTTTTATATACAGATACCATTATTGCTTTCTAGAGTTACGCTTTTAACACATAAGCATAAGTAAAATAACTTTAAAATGTTCATTTATATAGATACAGAATTAGTCCTACCCACATATAATGCCATCCTTATTCTTCTCTCAAAGTTTTGGGCAAAAAGTGCACATTATACACAGCAAAATGCAGGAAAATGCCACCTTCCTGTGGTTTAGTTTCCTGGACCGTATATGAGTTAAAATCATCCTGGCCAACTAAGTGAATTACTTTCATTAAGAGCATACTGGCTAAAATCCTAATTATCTACAATGCTGAAAAGCAAAAGTTGCAGATAATGGGTCTTTGCTGATAAATGATAACACAGAACCTATTTTAGAACTTGACAGTGACTTTCAAATGCTTCCTCATTTTACAAGAGAGGAAACTGAGTCTGCAAGAAGGGAAATGATTAGGTGACTTGTTCTGAGAGAGATGTGGCCAGAAGCCAGGTTTTTCAGTGATCAAAGACGGCAACATAAGCTTTCACTGGGGACTGTCGAGCTGGGCAGTAAGTCCTGGTCCCTTCACTGCCTGGGCCCCTGCTTCCGTCCCTCCTCCCTTCTACTTACTCCCACACTGCACTCTATACCTCTCCACTTGGTCCTCCCCTGCCTGTCCCACAGCGTATCTTGAACTCTTTCTTCTCTGTGTACACACTCCCCTCTTTTCTCTTCTCCCCAGGCCAGGCTAATAAATACACAAGCCTCATTTTAAGAGAAAAAAACAAGGGAACAAGGCACCAAGCGGTTTGATAGGGTAACCCAGAAAAGGAAAGGCCTAACTAGAAATGGAGAACAGATACTCCCGGCAGCCACTAGACTAAGCCGACTAAAGAGGTTTATCTCGGCTTCAGATGACATCATGCATGCACTCAGGTACTAAAGGAAAATTAGAAGATGCTACTTGCAAAAGTAAAAGCACACGAGGTTGCTATGCCATCCAGAAGTTGAAGGCCACTTTTAATTTCATTAATTTCCTCTCAAACAGCGCCTGTCTGCTGTATATCTTTTTATTTGCTACAGAGTATAATGGAAAAAAAGAGGACTATTCTGAGGCCACTGTGGGTGGAGGGGAGCCCTGGTCACACGCCCCACAGGCTCACAGTGTCAGCTCTTGACTGAGAAGGGAGCAGAGCGGACAGCCACGCGCAGCGCACCTGCCGGGTGGAGCCGGAGCGGCAGCAGGCTCTCCCGCACAGTCCCAAGGCTGTCAGCTCTTCCTTCCACAGCCTCTCACTTAAACCAATCCCAGTTCTACCTTTTGCGTTCCTGGCCCCCAGTGAGAAACACCACCAACAATTTAGAGTAGTGGAATTCCAGCTCCACAGCTATTCAGGCGGCTTCCAGGAGCTGGAACTCCGCAGCCGTGGAAACCCAACTGCAGCAGAGAGATGCGCTATGTGGAAACGGACATCCCGCCTCCCAGAGAAGACTGAGCTTCACACCATAATCGTCACCATACTTGTTAGACTTTAAGTTCTCCGTAGACCTTGTAGCTGGAAAGCACATTTAATTCATGACACTGTTCTATAGGAAAACATCTGGGGAGGTGGGTACTCGGAGTTGAATTTTTTCTAACCGGTACAAGACCGCCACCTTGTGGCTTCGGGGGACAACTGCACCCACACACTACCGCACGAACCTGGGCAGCGAGGGGCAGGGTGGAGATGGGACCCACCCAGCTAAGGCTTTCTAACACTAATCCGACAGAGACCGTGAAAAGCCCATGTCAACGCTCCATGAAACAAAAACTGAGGAATAACACAGGGGTCAATCAGGAAGTGTGATTTATCATATCGTGGATCCAATCCAGCCCGTAATTCTCTCAACGGGCGCAGTAAGAGCTATTATTCAATACAAACATTCAGCTCTTAAAAAAAAATGGAAAATGTTGGGCAATAAGTTATTTTCCCAACTAACTACATCAAATTCTTTTTTCCTCTGGAGAGTAAGCTGACTTCCATCTCAGCTCTGCCATAGGACTTGCACATCCCCAGAAGTCCAACCTGGGCCCATCTCAGATCTCCTGAACCGGCACCTGCCTCTTAACAAGGTCCCAGGCAGGTGACTCCTAGTCACTGCCCCAGCCAACCCCGGCAGGCTGACTGCGCGACAAGACATCACCGCGGCTGGCCAAGAGCGTAAATGCTCCAGGAAACTCAGTATGAACAAACACATAAGAGTTCAAAAAATAATTTTGAAAAATGCTTACTCTTACCTTTTGTGAATTTCATATAATGAACACGGTTTTTGGAAGTTTTGGACTTCTCCTCAAGGCTAAAAGATTTCTTTTCCTTGTTGTCTGAGGAGTCTTAAAAAAAGAGGAAAAGCATTACATTAAACCAGTGTTTTTCAACCCTTTTTAATCTCCTGGCACACTTCAACCTATATTTAAACTTCCACAGTACACTCAAACTATGTTGATCAAAAACAAGAGTTAAAAAAAAAATGTATCTTTTTTGATTTATTGATTAACACAAACAAAATGCACCATCACGGCCAAAAGACAAAACAATTTATTATGATTTGTAATAAAAAGACAACAACTAAAATTCTTTAAAAATCTTTTTGTGTTCATTTATTTTTCTGTTCATTACAATTTAACATTTAATGAGATATCTGAGCTTGATTTTTTTTTAGAATGTCTTTTTTGCAAGGTCAAATTTTAGACCAAGCATAGTCTTAAATCTCCTTCCAAGGAGTCTAGCTATGTCTGATTTTTGTTTTTAGTATCATTCGTTCATTGCAGAAAAGCTCTCTTTACACAGATACGACATTGAGAACAAAAGAAGTATTTCTGTTGCTTTTTAGGTAATATTTGGAAATTCGCCCTTGAGAGATAACCACAAGGTGGTAATATCTGTTGTTGAATATTTTAATTGCAATCCCCTGTCATTTCTTATTTCTGTTAACACTTCCTCTTCTGTAATATTTACAGTTGCTGGCTTACATGCATTTAAAGGAATTTCTCACCCAATCTATAGCAGTTATGTCAAGTGTATGTGCAGGAAAATATTTCTCAAAATTTGTGTACAATAAATCTCAAGTTTGTAGGGTTTGTTCAGGTCAGATTTGTATCCAGGTAACACCTTTTCACTGGTTCAAACATTTCTACTGCATTTTCTCTTTTAACCCCTCTCTTTCCAGAGCAGCCATTTCTCTCTGAGAGCAGGAAGTTTATCTATAGATGTGAGCACATTTTCATGATCTCCCTGTTTACTCTTATTCACAAGAGCATTTAAACACTGAAATAAAACTACAAGAAACGCAACTTCACTACAACAAACCTCATCACAAAGTAACTGCCTAATTTAGAACGTTATTTTTAAAAAGGGTGACACTTCTTTTAATTCATAAGATCCTGATAGAACTCTTCCTTGAGATAACCGTCTCACTTCCGTATGCAGTAATAGCTGCGTAGGAAAAGCGTCCATTGAGGAACATAACTCTGCAAATAATGATGGCAATGGCCTGCTTTTTATATAAATGATAATGATAAAAGTGTCTTCTAGAGCCGTTTATAATTCAGGCACGAATGAATTTGATGTTAACATTTCTCTGTGTAGAAAACTGTGTGTGAAAATAATTTTTGGATTTTTTCATACAAGTATAACAAACCCTTTTACACCTCCGGACATAAACAGGGCTCCATCTGTACAAACACTTGTTCAGGAATCCCAAGACAAGTTATTAGAATTAAAATAATTATAGAGAAAATCGAAAATATCAATTTGTTGAAAATATCAACTTGGCCCTTTGTTATTGTTTTGAAATGGTCAACAAAATTACAACTACGCTATAGTTTCTTCTTTATAGACAAATCTATTGAATGATTCATCCAGCTGAGTTGGAAACATGTTTACTTGAGGTGAGATAATTCCTTGAAATTCTATATTTTCAGATAAATCCTTAACATGCTGAGAAAATGTATTATCTGAAAGTAGAATTTTTTTCAATTCTTACAACGACACGGCATGCTAGTAAAATAACAGATTCTGTGATTGCATGAGATTTCATTTTCCTGGCTATGATTTCTACACCTGTGTGAGTCCTTCTTGTGCTCTGATACTGTTGCTCATTTGGTCCATAGTTCTACTTTTGTATTACTGAGTGCAGGTCATTTGAAATAGTCCATCGGCTTTTTGGACAAGTGAGAATGTCTGGATTGTAAATGTCTCTTTACTTTGCTAGGAACCGTAGCTTCACTTGTTAATGTATTGCCACTTGTTAATGTATTGCCACAAATTGGTAGATTTCCTTTACTACATATGAAACTGAATGATGAATAATCCTCATTAAACTGATGGCTAACAGTTTTTAATTTAGTTGCTGATTTGCTGAAGAAAGCAGCATTCGATGCATTAGCATCATCTTCTAGTTTTTGTTTCTTTACCAAAAACTTGTCCATTTTAATTGAATGCTATGTAATAAAAATAAATAATGCCAAATCAAAAATAAAAAAATCAGTAAATAAACAACTTATAACTTTACCCAAAGAGATACAGGTGTTAATTAAACACACTTAGAAAATTTTCCAAATTAAGATTTGCAAAGTAATTGTGTCCAATTTCTTGACTATTTCAAATCTAGATAGAACTGTACAACACAGTCAGTAGGAGCTACCCCTCCTCGATTCTTCAAGAGCAACAAGGGACTGCTGAGTCAGACGGTTTTATTCACTTTGGATGATTTTGACAAGTTCACTGGCAAATCCTTGTCAAATCATGTCATGGACCTGTCTCGAAACCTTATTTTTCAAAGCAACACCCACCCACTTTAGAAATAAGCTGTTTATTTACTATAATAATGATATACTAGAACAACCAATTTAAAGAGGTTTTCATTTTGATATGTACATTTATTGGGCTTTGAACTTCTTTTGAAAATAATTTAATTAATGATCTTTAAAAGTGTTTGCAGCATCCCTAAGATCCTCTCAGGGCACACCAATTCCGGTAGAAAATCACTGCATTAAACTCTGAGTAATCCATTCTCAGTTGTTCTCTTACCATCAATAGCTTTAATAGAATTTTTAGGAGCTCTATAGTTTATGATTAAACTCAATCAAATGTGTAGAAATTTTTTTTTTTTTGAACTGTGTACTATGGATCATGCCAGGCTATCCTTCAGAGAGTCAGAAAATCCTTGCGGAAGAGAAATGAGAACTTATTTTTGCACAGAAACCCACACTATATACAAATTTCACACTGGCCTACTCATAGTAGTAAAATACTGAAAATAAGCCAAAAGTCCTTTAATTGTGAATGAATAGCTGAAACTCTTGGAGGATTCCTCAATAAGGAGGAACTGGTTACTGAGCCAGGCAGCAACCAGGATGGAACTCAGTGAAATAAGCCAGACACAGAGAGACAAGCAGGGCACATTCTCACTCATCTGTGGGAACTGAGAGCTGACCTCATAAAAGTAGAGAGTAGAGTCTGATAACAGACAGGAAAGGATCTAATAAATACGGAAGTACAGCTCACGGGGGAATGAGTCCCAGTGTCCCATAAGGTGGCTGCAATAAGCAACCATTTAGTGCCTATTTTCAAATACTAGCAGAGTAGACTTTGAATGTTCCCAGCGCAAAGAAATGATAAATATCTGAGATGGTGACTATTACCCATTGTCCTGGTTTGCTCATTACAAACTGTATATATATATACACAGAAATATCACACTGTACCCTATACATATCATTACGTGTCAATTAAAAATAATAAAAGCAAAAAAGCTGATAAAAATATGTTACGCTGAGTTTGTCTTCTGTAAATGTGAAGGATAAAATCGCTGTTTCCTTACCTGCTGTTTCCTGCCCGTGGCAAGTGTTTAGCTCAGCCAGGAGCTGGTTGAAATCGTCTTGATGTGCGATCCAGTTGTCCTGAAACACCAAAAGAATGAATGAGTGGTCCGCTTGGGGTTTCCCTACACTCACTGAGATGAGATCCCCATGTTTTGGAATAAAGGAAATCTGGTAGCCAATACGAAATTTTAAATGTTCTGTCAAAATATTTTTTGATAAATTTAAATGAATTTAAGAAATAATAGGGGGTGGGCGTGGTGGTTCACGCCTGCAACCCCAATACTCTGGGAGGGCAAAGCAGGTGGATTGCTTGAGCTCAAGAGTTTGAAACCAGCCTAAGCAGGAGCAAGACCCCATCTCTAAATAAAAAATAGCTGGGAGTTGTGATGGGCACCTATAGTCCTAGCTACTCCAGAGGCTGAGAGAAGAGGATCACTTGAGCCCAAAAGTTTGGGGTTGCTATGAGCTATGATGCCTCAGCACTCTACCAAGGGCAACAAAGTGAGGCTCGGACTCCAAAAAAAAAAAAAAAAAAATTCAGCTTAAACACTTTCTAAAGGGAATAATGATATTGAAAATGAAAAACATGGTGGGCCAATCATTTGTAATTACAGTGCCACATTTCCAAAGTTTCAGTGTTCAAAAGGAAATGTAAATAAATTCAGTTGCTATATATAACAGAAGCAGATAAAGGGACAGGAAAAGAATACCACTTTCTTATAGTATTTTTAAAAGAAAATGCCACAGGGCAGTGCCTGCGGCTCAGTGAGTAGGGCACTGGCCCCATATACCAAGGGTGGCAGGTTCAAACCCAGCCCTAGCCAAACTGCAACAACAACAAAAAAATAGCCAGGCGTTGTGGTGGGCACCTGAAAACTTTTTGCCAAAGTTAAGCAATAAATCTAGTTTATATTTCTTAGGCATAGCAAGTGAAGGGTCCCCTGAGGACAATAAGGGAGGTGACAGTAGGTTTCACCACCAGGAACTAGCTTCACCAGGGGGCTCTTTATCCAAAACATGGATACTATTAATACATACTTGAAAAGTTAAAAACAGACCAGCCAACTTGACTGAAACTTTTACATTTACAAAGTTGAAGCCCAGTATGCCAGGAAAGCCCCCAGCAGTCACAGTGTTGCTCACTTCATGATTGACTGTAGCTCCAAGTCCCAGGTGGTTATTTTTAACTTGAACTCTAATATGATCTGTGGCTCCTTGCTCCTGAGCCCCTAAACCCTGTGGAGATTAAACGCAAAGAGAGTTAGCATTTTTACCAGGTAGAAAGAGAGATTACCTTTCTTCGTTCAAATGTTCAATCAATTACTGAGCGTCTAGGAGTGAGGCATCACCCTTACCTCAGAGGACCCAGTCTAATGGATTCTTACAAAACGGTATGTCTGTAATACTAAGGATGCACTTAAGATAGTAAATGGCAATTCTTCAAGCTGAGAGCAAACATAAGGTCCTTGTAAACACTAAGTGGACTGCGACTCTCTGCCTTATGGCTGTGACAATGTCTGAATTGGAGTCAAATTTATTTACTGATTCAAAACAGTAAATCTCTCCCAGTCTTATAGAAGGATGTTTTCTCCTGATCTGCGATCTCTTTGCATGGCTCAGATTTTCTTTTTTTTTTCTCCAGAATACCTTTCCTTTAGACCACCCCATCTTCTCCAGCATCCTCTGGCCAAACTTAGAGTCGTCATTACTCCACGCAGTATTTCTCGGATCCACAGCCCACTTCTGTTTCCGCCGACCTACAAATCAAAAATGATCTCATCAGCAATTTATCTTCCAGACCCGGAAGATACCACGCAAACACGCACACACCTAACACATGCACACATACTTGGGTAAAATGTGACACAGACTTCAGAGTCAACGTCCAGTAGAATATTAACAGATAGGATCATTTATTCTTGCTTCCTTAATACCTATATATTCCTTACATATAAATTGATCTCATAAGATTAAAACTGAGCCTTCTACATTCAGCCACCAGCAGCAGGGAAAGCAGCTCTCGACACCAGCATCTCCATCACAGTCACTGGAGCTCCCGCTGCTATTCATTACGTGCTGAGTGCAACACACAGATGGATTCCATTTTCACAGTAACCCAGTGAGGACAGATAATACCCTCTCTACTTGCAGATGAGAAAATCTGAGGCTTAGAAAGAAAAAAAAATCTGCCTAACATAGCCAAGCAAAAACCAGACCCTTTAAACAGCTCAAAGCCCTACTGACTCTAAAGCTTCTATCCTTAATGTACAACATATCACAGTCCTTATGGTCCTGGGAAGAGTCAACTGCACCCACAGTTGTGACCAACAGATGACACACCATCCCTTCTCCCTGGGATGCCCTAAGGCCAAATGACCACTTCTTTAAACTCCCAGAATGAAATATTTAACATTATAAATATTATAACATTCTCTAGAAAAGCATTTGAATTACTGATGTCTACGAATAGCACGAACAGCACCTTACGCCCCTAAACAATTTGCAACTTTTCAAACTATTTTCATGTTCACCATCTCATTGTTTTTTCTTTAAAGCAATCTAGTAATAAAGATAAAAGAACGTTTTAATAGCCTCACATGAACTGACCAAATAGACATAAATGAACCGCAAAGCCAGGGCCAATGTTCCCAAGTGCATGCTGAATTAGGTATACATTAAATACAAAAACCAGAAGAGATCTTTACTATCTCAGAGCTAATCTTGACTGCTTATTTTCATAGATCAAGAAATAGACCTCAGAGATTCACTATCTATGAGTCCCTATTTAAAAACAGCAGAAAACCTGTCTTAGTGCTGAGAATATACTATGGAGATAACTAGAGCAAGTTTTCTGCTTTCTACCTCAATGCCTTGGGGAAAATTATTTTCTCTTGAACTTCAATTTCTACCCCGTAAAATTGGAAGGGTGCCTAACTCATTTCGTTTTGTGCTCCCAGTCCTCATCCTCTCAGAATACAGGATGCTGACAGCACTTATTTCACAAAATCCCTGTGCAAGTGGTCTGTTAAATGAGCTGTTTTTGTTCACTGCTCACAACTTTCAAAGTTAAGGACCGGCTTTTCATGACCAAAGCACGACTGCCATCTGGTGGCAAGCGGCCTTAACTACAGGTACCAGTTAGAAATTAAACAGGAGACTTCACTACATAAAGGGAGGGAAAATGTCAAAGGCAAATGCGAGCAGGAAGGGGGTTCTGGCGAACACTTCAGTGATGCTGTAATTCCTACTAACAAAATTAAAGGCGCCAGTCTTCCTTAGAATTATTCATTAGTCCTACACCCCCAGCTAAAAAAAGGCTGACTTCTTGTGTTTGATGGTTCTAACTTCCTGTTCTCTTTTCCTGGGTCCAGTAAATTACACTTCCTGAAGTAATCTTTCGGGCCCAACCTCCTCTTTTAATATGAGGGAACTGAGAGCCCGGGAGTAACCAGTCCGGGTCCCCACGACCGGCGGCGGCAGGGCCAATCCCACGCCCTGGTGTCCTGACTCCCCTTTTAAACTACCGCGCGCGTTCCACGTGTGAGTGTGACGGAAGTGTCTAGGGAGCACATTCGCGATTTGTCACTAGCAGACCGCCCGCTAACTCTCAGGGAAGACCGGGCTTGGCAAACCGCTGCGGCGGGCAGGACGAGCCGAGCCGGGCTTCTCATCACCCTGACCCCGGCCTCCTACGTCCCCTTGCCCGCTGCGCGCCGGTGATCCGCCGGCCCCAGCCACTCTGGGCGGCCGCGCGCTTCCTTCGGCATCTTAAAATCACTGTTGCGGCCAGGTCGGGCCTCCGCGTCTGACACTCACGCTCAGCCAGCATCGACATGTCGCAGAGCCTGTGACACCGGGGCCTCCGAATCCAGCCACCGTGGCCAGCGGACAGCCGGCGGGGGAAGAAGCTAGAAGTGTGGGATCCACCTGCCAGGTGGAAAGCAGCTGCCGGCGCGCGTGCTAGTGACGTCAGTAGCGTGCGACCTGTTCCTCTACCACGCGCCTCCGAGGGCGGGGCGGTGGCCGCCCAGCGGAAGGCGTGGCGCCAGACGTACTCGTCGTTCATTGGCTAGAGCAGAACACATATGAAATGATTGGCCATGCGTAAGGCCCGCCTACGAGCACCTGCATCAGAGACCGCGCGGTTAGCCGTGGTTTCTTTCTGGTTAAGTGGAGAATGCTAGCGCTGAGCGTGCTGGAGAGAAGATGGGTTGTGGTCTCACGCAGCTCAGTCTCCTGGGATAAAGTAGTGGGTAAATCGCCGTCCTTAGGGCTGTCAGTGTTGCATGAACCGTGTGGACAAGGAGTTTTTGAGAAACTCGCGGGACGGGAGGACTTTGCACGGTGACATGCCGTCACTGCTTCGTAGCCTACCTCTGCCTTCGTATAGACGGGTGATTGATAGATCTGGTATCTTTCCATCTGTCTGTCTGTCTTCGGGATCCCAAATTAAGTGGATAACTAATCCTGGGGAAATTGTTCTCTATAAATAACGCGATACCTTCAACAAGGCAAAAGTCTTTATTTTCTCCACCACAACGCCCACACTGGAACTTTGTCTTTATCATATCTAACACCTAGCAAAATAATTTGAGTAAGGTAGGGGCTCCGTAGATGTTTGCTAAATTCAGTTAAAGTGACCATCTCCAGGAGAGTTTTGAAGAGATTCTAGCAATGATAATTTCAGGTACAATAAAGACATTTGGACAGGTGACTCTCCAGTGAACTGCGGGTGACAGTGCAAAGATAAATGGAAGGTAGAGTACCACCCAGTTGCCAAGAGAAACTGTGAAGAATTAGACCTTTGTTCTAAAGAAAACCCTTAAACTAGGAATCTAGACAAACTAAACCCCTCAAATTGGTAAGAGGAAACACAAAAGGATTGTTACAGCTATCAGTGAATGGGGGGAAGGTTTTGAAGAAATGCAAATGAATGGAATTTTCACAGCTAAGGCAGGGAACAGGTAAGTTGTGACCTAGGGGACAATATTAAAGTAGGAAATTGGACTAGGAAAGGCAGGATTGTGGAACTCTTAGAATAATTAACAGACCTATTTAATTATACCAGAGAAAATGGAAGTTAGTTACATACAATAGAGAATAGTGAGGAAGTCAGTGTTTTTCAGACCCCTCATATTCTTGGTGTCTGATTTCAGGAAGATAATCTCTCTCTTAGTTCTTCTCTCAGGCTTATCCCCTCTTACCAGCTTTGTCTCAAGAACTATGGGAAACCATGGAAGAATTTTGAGCAGGAGAGTAACACACTTAATAGTTTCTAGAAGATTCCTATAGCTGCTGTGTGGATGACAGATTGAAGGGAGAAAATGTATTTGAGGAGCCCCATTAGCAGGCAATTGTTAAGGTGAAAAATGAAGGAGGTTGTGCAACTGAAGATTAGTCAGAGTTGAAAGACATTTAGAAGATAAAATCAATAGGAACTGATGACCATCCGTATATGAAGAGTTGAGAGAAGAAACTATCAAGAGTCAGCTCAAGGTTTCTGGTTTCTAAAACTGAAGAGATGACATTAAAGAATAAAATTAGTTCAGTTTGGACATGTTGAAATTAAGGTGCCTTTGAGTATAGGCATCGTCGGTTGGACATAACAAATCTAGAGCTCAGAGTATAAATTTGGGCTAGAAGAGAAAATCAGGAATCACATGAATGCAGATGTTAATTGAAGTCATGGAGAGTGATGTCTGCAACCCCCAAAGTAAGTAGCACAGAAAAAGGTTAAGTTTTGAGAAAGTCTAAGATTTAATAGCCAGAAAAGAAGAATGAGACTTTTAGGGAGATAAAGAAGGAGCTTCCCTACAGGTAAGAAGAAAAGCCAGAGAAGAAAAGTTTAATGAAGGAATCAACGATGTTGAAAATAGCTAAGAGATCAAGCAGTATGCATACCAATGTGTGTTCATTCCATGGATATATCAGATAATTTCATCTGTCTACATTGTAGCAATGAACCAAATCTCTGGAAAAAACAGGGTGAGGGTAAGGGGAAATTTAGGAGCCTGCAAAATAAAAGAGAACCAAAAAATAACATGATTTCCTCTCCTTACTTCCCCACCAGCACCACCAAAAGTACCATTTGAAAGGTCCCTTGGATACACAGAAAACAAGAATCTTGAGAACTATTCCATAGCTAAGGGCTTGTCCATGAAATGAATAAATAGTCTTCATCCGTATTAGGCTACTATAAGAAGAAAACAAACAATGAAAATCAAAACATTTCAGCTCATGAAAATCTGTCCCCACAAAACAGAAGAAAACTACCTAATATTCCACACTGAATTAAATATCTTCAGATAATCATTTTGTGTAGTGATATGGCTGTGGAAGGAATTAACAACCTTGAATCAGAAATTTAGAAGCTAACCAAATGGACAAAAATTAGTAAGAAATGAAATCAGAGTTGATTGAATACAGGAAAATGGCAAAGCTGTATAAAAGACAAAGACTAAATTATAAAGCATCCAAAGGAATATATTTAGATTAATTTTTAATTAAATATTATTTAATTTGTTTTAATAAATATTATTTTTATTATTAAATATTTATTTTAATTAATTTTTAAAATGTATTGAAAAAAGGCAAGAAAAGAACTAAGAGAAAGAGAGATAGAAGTTTTATTTTTTTTAAGTGTTACCTAGAAAGTGGTAGAAATGAAAGAGACGCAAAGAAGATCTAACATATACATAAAGTTGGAGTCCTTGAAGATGAAAACATAATGGAATGGAACTGGCATTTAAAACTCTTACAAAGAAAACTCACCAGAAATAAAGGAATATCTGAATCTATATATTGGACGGATTCATCAAGTCCCTGGGAAAATTGTCCTACAATGATCAACTTCAAAATGTATCCTAATACAATAATTAGACTTCATTAAAGAGAAAATCCTTAGACAAAATGATAATTAGAATTTGAATAAATAACAAGAGCAAAGGAATTAAGTTGACCTTAGACTTCTCAGTATCAATATAGAAGGCACGGCAACCCTGGAGCAAAATTTCCCAAAAAACCCAAGAAAAGAATCAAGCATTCTGTATCTCACCAAACTGTCCTTCAAGTATCAAGTCTACAGAAAAACAGTTTTAAACATGCCAGAACTCAAGGAATGCTATACTCAAGAGCCCTTCTTAAATCTATCAGAGGACAAGCTTCACCATACCAGGAATTGACTGGGGAAACTTTGTCAAAAGGACTCACAGCTGGCGTATCATATATGTAATTGCCAACAGGTGCTTTCTTTGGTGCTTTGGCCTAATGGCAAAAATCGCGGAAATGGATTGTGGGTCTTGTTTTAGATGACACACTTCGGGTGAAGAGGGAAGTAGTGGGATGGGGTAAAATAACCCAGAATGAAAGAATCTCCCCTATAGATGTTCTGAGACAGGGCCAGTTCATTAGCAACTTCTTGCCCTCTTCATATTGGGAATGGAACTACCATAAATCTGAGTCAAAGGGATCTTTCTAGAGCCTATGATACAGGCTCGCTAAGGCTCTCCTAACACTGGTCTGAATGTTCAAAGTTGATCCATTTTTTAGTTTCTTACATTTTAGTGTGAATATTAGGCTTGATTTTTGTCTCTGTGAACTGTGACAGGAATAAAGTTGGAGAAGTTACTTTCTAAATGTTTTCCTCTCCTTTGTTTATTATACATCGTAGGGTGCCATATTAATAATCACATTATTTATAAAGGGCTAATTTTCCAAGGACTTTCACAAACATATGCACACACACATATATACACACACACATGTATATCTGTGTGTGTGTTTGTGTATACATTTATTTATTTAGTTTTCAAAGCTTGTCACCCGGACTGGAAGACCATGTCACAATCATGGCTCAAGGTAACCTCAAACTTCTGGGCGCAAGTGATCTTTCCTTCCTGCACCAGCCTCCTGAGTAGCTGGGACTACAGGTGTGCACCACCACACTCAACTTATTTTTTTTTTATTAAATCATAGCTGTGTACATTAATGCAATCATGGAGTACAATGTGCTGGTTTTATATACAATTTGAAATATTTTCATCAAACTGGTTAACATAGCCTTCATGCCATTTTCTTAGTTATTGTGTTCAGACATTTATATTCTACACCTAGTAAATTTCACATGTACCCTTGTAAGATGCACCGTAGGTGTGGTCCCACCAATTACTGTCCCTCCACCCATCTTGCCCCCTACCCCACCCTCCTTCTCTCCTTTCCCATTCTTCTTGAGCTATAATTGGGTTATAGCTTTCACAAGAAAGTTATAAATTGGTTTCATAGTAGGGCTGAGTACATTGGATGCATTTTCTTCCATTCTTGAGATACTTTGCTAAGAAGAATATGTTCCAGCTCCATCCATGTAAACATGTAAGAGGTAAAGTCTCCATCTTTCTTTAAGGCTGCATAATATTCCATGGTGTACACCTCCTCTACATCTTATGAGTTGCTACATAACCTCAAGATGTCTCTCAAATCTGTCCCCTTCTTTGTGTGCCACTGTCTCTGCTTTAGTCACATCTCTTATTATTCAGGTCATTGCAACACCCTTGAACTGGTGCTCCTGCTTGTGGAGCTGTGTCATACACAATTACTAACTGATCATATCTCTTCCCTGCTCCAAAAACCTTCAGTAGCTCCTGACTGTGAATAAAGTCCAACTCCTTAGCTTAAATAGGTCCCATCCATGCTTTCCTGTTTTCCACACCTTGGCTGGTGGTGTTACTTTTGCTGAGGACAAGCTACAGGGGATGCTGGTGTTGAAGTGAGGGTCCTTCCATCTGTAAATACAGCCAGAGCTTGAGGAATGAGCATATGCACAGATGAGCAAAATTCCAGGTCAAAGTGTTCCCACCACACATGTTCACAGAAAGGAAAGGTGGGTACTGTATTCTCTGCTGTTCTGTTTTACTCTCCAGTTACATTTGGAGGCAATTAAGAAAAACAACAGAAACAATTTCCATCAAAAGTTGAATAGGAATGTTGAATTTGGGTAACAATAAAAATGCTTAAATAATGCCCATTGTTTCTCCCTCATGTCCAGCTTTTCTAGCAGTGGGTGGCAGTCTGAGAAAATTCTAAAGGCCAGCAGGGGCTGGGGCCTGGGGAGGCTAGCAGCTCAGACCACAGGGAGAAACACAAATGCCTAGAAAGGCTAAGAATATACTGCATTTGAGTAAAGCAGGCTGTGGGCAAGACATATGGAGCCCCCTTGATTCTTTTTTCATTTTCCTACTTTGAATCATGACATGAATATAAGAAACAGTCTCTCTCTCTCTTTTTTTTTTTTTTTTTGAGACATAGTCTAAATCTGTCGCCCAGGGTAGAGTTCTATTGCGTCACAGAACACAACAACCACAAAATCTTGGGCACAAGTGATTATCTTGATTAAACCACAAAAGTAAAAGGGCTATAGGCGCCCATCACGATGCCTGTCTATTTTTTTGTTGTTGTAGTTGTCATTGTTGTTTAGCAGGCCCACACTGAGTTTGACCCCA
>CAUYQV010162099.1:0-27961 GCA_963574575.1 Galagoides demidoff | reverse complement strand
TTTTTTTTTTTTTGAGACGGAGCCTCAAGCTATCCCCCTGGGTAGAGTGCCATGGCATCACAGCTCACAGCAACCTCCAACTCCTGGGCTCAAGCGAGTCTCCTGCCTCAGCCTCCCAAGTAGCTGGGACCACAGGCGCTCGCCACAAAGCCCGGCCATTTTTTGGTTGCAGCCATCATTGTTGTTTGGGGGCCTGGGTTGGGGATTCAAACCCACCACCCCAGGTGTACATGGCTGGTGCTTTAACCGATTGAGCCACAGGCGCCGAGCCAGGATGACTTCATTGTTAACTGTTATATAAATTGAATAAATTTCCTTCAGTGAAGGTCACCCTTAATTATCATGGCTCACGTTGTGGTGGGTACCTATAGTCCTAGCTACTCGGGAGGCTGAGGCAAGAGAATCACCTAAGCCCAAGAGCTGGAGGTTGCTGTGAGCTGTGATGTCACAGCACTCTACCCAGGAGGACAACTTGAGGCTCTGTCTTTAAAAAAAAAAAAAGAAAGAAAGAAAAAAAATCAGGGCTCACCTTATCAAGAATCTCTCTCTCTGTTTGTGTTGAAACAGCTGATTGTCCAGAAACTCGAGCATGGTGTCACGTACCGCCTCTCTCCCACCCCGGGTGATCAATTGCTCTGCTAACTTGTCTTTAAATAAAAATATTTGTAATTTCTAGCATTTCACCCACTGGGCGATTACCAAGGTTAGAGAATATTTTATGCCTACAAAGCCCCTCTAGAGCCATAAACAAACAGTATTTTGTAAAAGCAGGTATTTTCCTGTTTAATTGCAAACTTTCTACTGTAATTAGAAATCAATTTGATGGGGTCTGTATGGACACCGAGTGCGCCTGCTGCTCTCGGAGCTGCACACAATAAAGCTACGGCCCGTGTGCACCACGTCATGGAGAGAAAGATTTTTTAAAAGACATATAGGGGAGTTATGCTGAGGCCCTACTGGGATTTTGGTGGGGACAGCTGGGGTAAGGCGATACCCTGTGCTGCAGGTCTCAGAGTCACTGCTGGCCCGGGGCAGGCAGCTGCCCTGCTTTGGTAGTAACAGCAGACTGACTCCAGCAGCACGGGTCCCTGGCTCTGGAAAATCCTGGCAGACAGGACAAATGCTTTAGGGAACAACTGCTTTGAAAGAATAGACTGTTTGCAACTCCCAGCTGCGAGAGCCTTTTGTGAGAAAGACTCCATGCTAGGGCGAGGGTCAGAAACAGCTGTGCCTGGGGCTTAGATTTCCACCCAGAGTAAATTGCTGGCTCCAGCACTGAATTCTGATGTATATGGATTTGTTACAATTCAGCTGTTGGTTTCTATAGGGAAGACTTTGGACACCCATCCGAGGGTCTCTTATCATGTTGGATTTCACCAGCTAAAGCGGACCCCTCCTACAGTCAGTCATTCCTCTGTGAGGCCCCGGGGGACAGCTTTCAGGTTGTTTCTTTTAAAATAAACCCAGTGTCAATTCTCCCAGCTCCTGCTTCTAGTTAGGCAATATCCATGGCACCTAGGGCCACAACCGGGTCTGAGGATATGTTTATTAAACAGAATAATTACTGAAGTTAGAGCACTAGTTTTTGAAAGACCTGTGCAGGAGAGAAAGGCCACGTCCCCAAATCAGGTAGTGGCACAGAAAAGGTGCTACTGCTTCCCCCACTAGAGAAATCCTGTAAAAGCCCTAAGGAGAACAAGGAAACCATCTCCCCTACCCCCACCCCCAGCTTTAGAGGTGTGGGTAAATTCAGCCACAGGATGTAAGAGATGCCCTGAAGGGAGGAACATGTGGGAACTGACCCGTGAATGCCCTTCCCTGCACAGCATGGTGCTCCCAGGCACGGGGACACCCAGAGAGGCAAATCCCTCACCTTTTCTTAGGGAAAAGCAGCTTCTCCCAAGTCTTTTTTTCATCAGGGAAAACCAAGGCAGATGGAAGTGAATGAGCAATCAGAGAGGCTGGCTGCATTGCCAGGGCGTGGCTGGCTGGACATCTCAGGGGTGTGGGGAGTCACACCCACCTGCGGTGGCCCCTGCCAAGGGACTCTTCTGTAAGGAGTGATCAGGAGGTAGATGGGTGGAAATCAGGAATGAGAACAAGACAGGTTCTTATGAAAAGAAAAGGATGCAGGCAAATGGCAAAACAAATAGCAGATGAAAAATAAAATGTCATAAGGCAGATTAACGTAATGACCAAAAAATATAAATGGACTTGTCATAGCAAAGACAGGTGAGATAGGGAGCTCTTGCCACACGAGCCTTTGAAGGAGGCAGCACCAAGGCTGACAGGTAGGGTTAGAAACACAGGATGCGTGGGTGGGATCAGGAAAGCCCACAAAGCAAAAGGGAAGTCAGATAAAGAATCACACATGCAGAAGACCATGGTATTCAACGTATGAATGATCTGTATCCCTGAAGAAGTGAACCAAGAAAAAAGTGAAGATCAAATTTAAAAAGATATTTGAAAAGTAAACAAACTTTCAAAGTCTACAGATTAAAAGGGCAAATGGAATTCCAGAAGAAATTCATGCTTGTTGATGTACTAGATATATTTTAGTAAGGTTACTAGACTTAAAGCATAATTCTCTGGGAAGCTAAGCAAATGTAAACAAAGGCAAAAGCCCACGTGATGGTCTTGGGTTCCTTCACTGCGCCATTCAGGGTTGCAGAGAAAAGAATGCCTTTGAGAAGCATAGCTAAAATGAAGAAAATCACAAATGTTGAAAGTAAGAGAATAAATAAATTCGTAGCAAATGCAAACAAAAATAAATCCAAAAGTCATAATTTTTTTTTTATCAGACTTTAAGGGGAAAAGCAGAAAACAAGACAAGTATGGGCACTTAAAATAGTAAAGAATACAATCAGGGGGTGGTACCTGTGGCTCAAAGGAGTAGGGCGCTGGCCCCATATGCTGGAGGTGGAGGATTCAAACCCTCTGGCCCCAGCCAAGGAAAAAAGAAAAAGAATGCAATCAACAATCAATAGAATATCTGTGTGCCAAATAGCACAGCATCAATATTAAAAATAAAACAGATAAATATGTATGTGAGCAGGTTATTAGGAGAAATAGCCAAATTAATGGATAAAAGGGAAACTTTGATTCTCAATTTATCGCTGATCCAGTGGGCAACCCCCCCCATATTTAATGTCTCTATTGCAGATAAATCAACACCATACCCTTAAAAGAGAAGGTATATCTTCTTTTCAAGTATCATTAAAATAGTCACAAAAATTCACCAATGAAAGTCATACTAATTTCCAAAAAGCAGATGTAGTATGCAAGATTCTTTGATCATAGTGAAATTAGAAATTAAAAACCAAAAATCTCTACTGTTCCAAAATGGAAAGTAAGATGATAATAAAAATAGTCATGATTATAACAAAATGAAAACAAAAAGCTGGAGGATATCTGAAAAATAAGGATAATAAACAAATTCTCCAGAGACACTGTGAAGCAAAACCTTACACACCCGAGTAATAGTCATAGTTTTAAGTACATGTAGTAATACCACAGGGAGATGAAAAGAAGTGAATGACGAATCTTACAAGTAGTTGAAAAAGAATAACAGAAGAGACAGGAGTTAAGAAAGATAAGAACAGATATTATCACATTGAAAAATAAAACTGAGGGTGGTGCCTGTGGCTCAAAGGAGTAGGGCACCAGCCCCATATGCCAGAGGCGGTGGGTTCAAACCCAGCCCCAGCCCCAAACAGCAAAAACAAAACAAAGCAAAACTGATAGATTTAAAAATAGATACTGAAATTAAAGCAAGAAGTAAAAATGGACGAACTGTTGGCAAAGTCCTTAAGATGTACAGTGCGAAAGCACGAACACATAAAGTAATAGTTAATAATTCCAGGTAAGAAGAAATCAAAGAATCGTGGCAAATTATTCTTCTTATTTCACTATAAATAATGTGAGATCCTCAAATAGGCAATTTACCAAAACAATTTCCATAAAAAAGAGAAACTTTCTATGAGATCAGTTACTGTTGGTGAAGTAAGAACTCTGTCAAGAGTTACCTGGATTGTTTCATGCGGAAAATCTACCAAACACTTAAGGAAGATATGATTACAGAGTTATTGAAATCTTTCAGAGCACACAAAGGGAACAGGAGCACAGTTTCTAAATTCTTTTTATGAATTTAGCATTATCATGCCAACCTTGGCCAAAATAGCAAACCAGAGAAAAACTCCGGATGCAATAATCTCATATAAAGGCAACAAGATCCAGCAGTGCTTCAAAAGAACAAAATAAGTAACGTGGAGTTCATTTCAGGAATTGTGGGGTAGTTTACCTAGTCAAGTGAATTAATTAGGAAAACTAATACAATTTATGATTTGAGGAGATTAAAAGAAAAATGGTAAGATTATTTCCAAAGGTGCCAAAAAGACATTTGCTAATATTCAATGTAGGTTCTTAATTCCGAAAGAAGAAAGGGATAAATATACATCATGTCTCATACATCTCATCCTAGAAGATGGCAGTACGCTTGTAAGGGAAATACCAGATATATTTTATTAAAACGAAGGACAATCATATTACATCTACCTATCATCACCGTTATTTAGCATCATTTCAAAGATGCTAACCAAAATTATACAGCAGGAGGGAGAGATGTAAAAGTTGGAAAGGAAGAGATAAAACTAACTTGCTTGCAGATGATGTAATTGTTAACTAAACATCCATGAGGACCCCCAGAGAGACTCTGTAAGGTGCTGTGTACAACATTAATATGTAGGGACCATCAGTCTCTACAAACAAAACCAGTTAGAGACAGTGGACGAAGAGACTCACCACAGTGGACACAAGGACTACATGTATAGATATAGTTTTAAAAGAGTTGCATACCATCTACACAAACTGTACTCAAAGACAAAATCAGCTTCGTACAAATCAAAGTTCACTTGGTTTTAGATAGGGAGACATGATATCACAGCACTTTAGTCCTCTCTCGGTCAATCTGTTAATGAGATATAAGTAAAATTACTGAGGGGTATTTTCTTTGGGAGTCAGATAAGCTTATTTGAAAGATTTTATGGAAAAATAAACAAATTTTAGGCAGGACATTTTGAAATCAGAGAATAAAGAGGAGGCACATTTCATAAATTTAAAATAATATGATCTATCATATAAATGGAACCAAAGTACTCAGGTACTTTATACATCACAAAGGTGGGATTTCAAATTGGGGGGAGGGAAATGTACATATCAATAATATCAAGTGGAAATGTTCGCGTGATTATAATCCAACATCTGGATAACAGAAAACTTAGATTTCCTGTTTTGTATCTGAATAAGTTCCTGATGAAAAAAACTTATTGCACAATAATAAAATTATAAAAAGGTATTGGAAGGAGATTTAGAATAATTTTTAAAAAATATTCTTGGCACAGGGAAACTTTATAAATTTGACTTCAAATCCATAAGCTATATTTGAAAAAAAAGGACTGATAAATTTGATTACCTAAAACTAAAGGAAATTGTACATGACAAAGGTATAACAAAGGAAGTCAAAAGAAAAATGAAAAACTTGCAACTAATTTTACAAATAGTTCAGTATCTTTAACATATAAAGAGCTCCTGCAAATCTATAAGAAAGTTGCCAATAACTCACTGGAAAATCGGCCAAAGACATGGTCTGTCACAGTGAAAAATATGGCAAATAGTTCTTAAACACAGGAGAAGGTGTTCAACCTCGCTCATAAAAAGACACGTGCAAATTAAATCTATGACGACATTTTCTCACCTACAAATCGGCAGTGACCAGAAGGTTTGGTATCATGAGGGTTTTGCCCTGATGTAGTGAGCCAGGCCCTACAACCGTTACAGGAGACAAGCAGGCAACAGTTTTAAAATCAAAAATATTCATACCCTTCTAGGAACTCAGAATTCAGCAATTCTAGCTTCTAGGAATTTATGCTACGCACATGCTCATACTTATGCAAAATGGCAACACATGTGCCAGAGTATTTACTGCTGTACTTTTTAAAATGATAGTAAGAGTGTCATTAGACCCAAAGTCCATCAATAGGAAAATAAGAGACTGCTCAATACGTTATGATGCTTCCACATAAGAGAAAATTAAGCATCTGCTGGAAAGAATCAAGCAGCCGTGTATGAACTGATAGGGAATGATCTTCGAGAAGTAGTACATGAAGAAGGCAGCAAGGCAGTGTGATTACTCTGTGACCATCTGTGTGAGGAAATGTCTGGTTTTGAGACAGAAAAAGGGAGACAGAGGGAGAGAGAGATGGAAAGACACTGACTTTGCAGTGACTCATAAGAAACAGGAAGAAACCGTGGGGTTTGGAAAGGGAAGATTTAGTTTTTGTTCACTTCAGCCTTGTGCCTTTAGAATTTTGAGCAGGTGCAGGTTGTTACTCACTGACCACAATTACAGAATAAGACCTGGAAACAGCTGTTTCATAGTATCTCTTGATTATTCTCAGAGTTAAGAAGGTCTTGGGACTTGGTCATAGTGTAAACCATGCTACAATTATGGCCAGATCCTCGTGTCTGACCATCTACAATCTCTGAAGGAAGCATGTCTTAGCATCCCATGTCTGCTTTAAAACTCCTTCAGTTTCCCCCTCAGTAGAAGAGCTTTCCAGCAACCTGGATGCCCACAACTTACCCTCTGCTCACTCTGGCGTCTCAGCCCAACACTCCCTGCTCCCTGGACCTCCCCTGTCTAGCTGAGGCCATAGCTCCCATATCTGTCTCCACTTCCAGGTTCTGCCTCTTCTGTGGCTTTGCACAGTGGTCTCCAGGAGCTCTGCCCTCTTTTCTTCCCGTGGCTGATGTCAAGACTGACCTTGAGGACCCAGTTTGGGCCTTCTGGTCCCTGGGGCCTCTGACCCGGTGCTGGGAGCTCCCAGGGCCCGCTGCTGTGCTGACCTCAGCCCTCCACACATGGTCAGTTGTTCCCGCTTCCCAGTACTGGGAGGTCCCCAAGGACAGAGACTAGGCCACCTCTGTGCCCCGCGGCCAGGCCCTCATGCAGAATAGGCAAGTGCACTAAGATGAAAAGTGCCGCCCCTCCCCCCGGGATGCAGTGGGGACATTTTCATTAGCACTGAAGAGAATGGGTGGGAGAAGGGTCGCTCTGCCTACAACCCCATCTTTGGTGCTGTGAACCCAGAATTCAATGCCTCTTGCTCCGAGATCCCTTGTTTTTACTTCTCTGAACTGATGAGGACTTGGTGGCCCCAAGCACCATCTGGAGTTTGCCCCCTGAGATGAAGCTTGAAACCACTTCTTCTGCCCGCCCCACACCTGTGCCCATGCACACCTGTGCCCTGCCCAGACTGGCCCTCCAGGCCCTCTGGCCCTCACCTGCTACCCGGAAGTCTGTTGCTGTGGTCTCTTCCTGAGGTTGCAACCGCCCACACCATCCTCTCCAGTTCTCCTTGCTTGGCTTACGATATGTGTGACACTCCTGGGTCCCACAGTCAACCAACCATTCCGTTCCCCAAGTCCAGTTTCCTTCCGCCCATTTGCTCTTCAATCCACCCATTTCTGGCTGGTCCCACCGTGGACAGGAACCACCTGCCGCGCCCTGGTCTCACTCCTCCCCTCTGATCTCCACCCACCATCGTCTTCATCTTTCTGAAAGGCAACTCACCACATCACTCTCCTGCTTCAAAACCTCCAAGAGCTTGTTGAGGTCAATGTCAAGCTCATTAGTGTGACTTAGACCATCCTGCATGATCTGACAGCTTCTTACCTCGGCAGAGCCATCACTTGTCTCGACCAACCATTCCAGCATCAGTTCCTTGAACTTTCCAGCTGTTCTCCCACTGGTCCTGCGGGCTCCCAACCTGCCCCCTTCCCGGCCTCTGCGTGGTTTCCACCAAAGCCTTGCTAAATCCCAGAGGCATGAGCTCAATTCCCCTCCAGTTTGTCTGTTTGCATCCGGGTCTGCTACTACTCTGCATTTACTGCCCCTTCCTGTAATCACCTTTAAATACAGTAAGTTCGGAGAGCACAGGGATGGCGCGTGTCTTCCTGCCTTGCATTCTTAGCTGCTGCAAAGAGCATGGAACCATAGGAGGTGGCCCGGGGACCTTTGTTGAATCCATAGTAGGTGAAAGTGCAGAATGTCCCCTGCTAACCCACAGAAGTAACAGCGTTGAGACCCTTGAGGCTAACGGGGAGATGTGCAGGAGCAGGAAGAGTCAGCAGGGAGGCGACTTGGGGCAGAGGAGGGAGGGCCTTTCTCCCGTCTGGCTGGTTATCTGCTCCAGGTCACCAGTATCTGTCTAAGCTGACCTCCCTCTAAATTTCGTATACTATTTGCAACATTATGTATATGTTATGCCACTTATATATTAAATTTTAACAGACAACTATATAGTTATTTACATCTTGTGTTATAATATTGATGCTATAATAGCATTAAAGGGCATTTTTAAGCAAAAACAGTTTATCCATCTATCTGTCTGCACCATTGATTTTCTTGGTGTTCTTTGCTCATATTTGTACTTGCTCTCACACCATCGTATTTTGTAGTGTTTTACTTCTGTACTAGCAATCTTTTTCCTACATTGTATGTTTTTGAAGACCGTGAACAAGTTAGACCTTAGTTTTCTCTGTTCCTAGTTAATAAGCTTAAATCCGCTGATATTTTCACAAAGCTCTTAGTTTCCAACAACCTGATCACTGTAGCTGCTCATCTTTGGATCCTTCCCAGACCCAGCACCTTCCTCAAACCACAGAAACCACAGCTGAACCCGAGCACCTGCTCACCCCTCGTCTGCCGGCTTTGCAGCAGGAGCTTCATTGTTCAGCTGTCATTTCATCACAGGGTGTGCCCTATTTTAAGAAAATGGGGTATTTGACAATCCAAATTTACAGTACAGATTAACTAGAGAGCAGTCATTATTCACAAAAAGTTCTTTCTTTTTAAAAGGATTTATTATAATATATCTTTAAATAGCAAAATTTGTGGTACATGCAAAATAGGTTTGATTGAGAACAGCATGATTTACATATGACTTTGGAGGGAAAGCTGCTGTGTAGAATGGGGTGCATTTACCCCGGTCAGAGGCCAGTGTCACACCTTTCTGCCACAGCCAAGGTGCCCTACATCTCTCATCTCTGAGTTGGGCCTCTAAACATAATGGGACGAAGTTTAGTATCTGATGCAGCTTGGCTGGTTTTATGTTGCTGCTCATTAGACACAAAAATAATTGCATCTTGAGATTTTTATTTAGCATTAGGAGAAATTAATAGACTCCTTTAGTCTTTCATATGGCTACGTAATGAACTGCACTAGTATAGTATAATGGTCTATTGTTTGGTTGTAGTTATATTGGCTAATAATATGCCTTCTACTTGTTCAGTATACTAAATTGTTATTTATTATAAATCCTCACCATTTTTTACCCTTCTCTTTATTCCAATGCTTAGGTATCAATAGACATCTCGTGGAAAAATTACTACTGCTTTGATTAATAAAATTATAATACTATTATATAAAAGAGCGTAGCTTCTAAAATTTCTTAGGACTTGAGCAAACTTATATCATGGGGTTGACTTATAGACTATAGGTGTCTTTTTGTGTGTGTCAATTTGATCCAAAAGAAAGCAAGAAGACAACTCACAGACCAAGAAAATTTTGGAAGTCATATCTTACAAGGGTCTGGTGTTCAAAATATATAAAGAATCCTTACAAAACCATAATGAGATACGACTTCACATCTACTTGTTGGAAATAATAATAGCAATAATAATAATAATCAGACAATCGTAAGGGTTGGTAAGGATATGGAGACATTGGAACTCTCGTATATTTCTGTGGAAAGGTGAAATGGTTCAGCCGTTATGGAAAAGTTTGGTGCAGGAATGTCCAACCTTTTCCCTTTTCTGCCACACATTAAATACACGAACACTAACAAAAGCTGATGAAAAAGGTCTGTGCATAATTTTCGTAATATCTGATAAGATAGATAAGCAAAATCGGCCTCAAATGGTCTGCATGCAGCCTGCAGCCCACAGGTTGGACACCCCTGCAGTTCCTTAAAAAGTTAAACATAGAATTACCCTATGACCCAGCAATTTCAGCCCTAAATATAGCCAAAAGATTGGAAAACATGTTTCTGCAAAAACTTATACACAAATGTTTACAGCAACATTATTCATTATAGCAAAAAAGTAGAAACAAACCAAATATCATCAGCTGATGAATGGATAAATAAGGTGTGGTGTAGCTAAACAGAGGAATGTTAGTTACCCACAAAAAGGAATGCAAGGAAGGACCTTGAAAACATTAAGCCATGTGAACAAAACAGGACACACATGACCACATATTTTATGATTCCATTTGTGCCACGTAACGTCAGTCAATAACATAAAGCATATGATAGCTGGTCCCATATGATTATAATATCATGTACTTACTGTGCCTTTACTATGTTTAGTTACACCATTATTTACCTTGTGTTATAATTACCTATGATATTCAGCATGGTAACATGTGTACAGGTTTGTAGCCCAGGAGTAATAAGCTATACCATATAGCCTTAGTGTGCACAGGAGATACCATCTAGGTTTGTGTAAGTGTATGCTCTCATGCCAACAAGATTGCTCTCAGAGCATATGCTCATCATTAAGCAGTGCAGAACTGTATATGATGTTTCCATAGAGACAGAGGGTTGACTAA
This sequence comes from Galagoides demidoff, assembly GCA_963574575.1. Classification (NCBI taxonomy): domain Eukaryota; kingdom Metazoa; phylum Chordata; class Mammalia; order Primates; family Galagidae; genus Galagoides; species Galagoides demidoff. The sequence goes on along the minus strand of CAUYQV010162099.1, from coordinate 17,292 downwards.
CAGTTGCCAGGGGATGGGTGGGCAGAGAAATTGGAACCGATGACAAATAGTTATGGGATTTCTTTTTGGAGTGATGGAAATGTTGAGTGACTAGACAGTGGTGATGGTCACACAGCACAGGGAATATATTAAAATCTATTGAATTGTACACTTTAAAAATGAGTTTTATGCTATGTGAATTACAGCTTGATTCTTCTAAAAGCTCAGGTTAATAAGATTATTTTCAAAGTTACTTATAAATGTTGTAAACAGAACATTGGAAGAATTGCCCCATAAGATCTAAGGAACTGAAGGGGAAAAAATGAAGTGATCCTCTGCTCCCACCCGCATAGCTCCCTCTCCACCAGGAGCTGAAGAAGGCGCATAGCAAGTAGTGAAAGTCTCGTGGAGAAAGGACTCGTTACGTACAGTTCATGCCAATTTTCATAACACTCCTGTCCTCTTAGTGAAACACCAACAACACCAACAACAATAACAAACAGAATCAAAACCAAATACAAGCAAACCAAGCAAAGCCATTACAGGACAGGGATGTGGATTTGTTCAGAACCCCAGGACCACAAATGGAATGGTCATTCCTCCTCCCCTGGAGAACAAAACCCAAAAGCTAATTTTGTCTTTGGTGCACATAAGAATAAATATTTGACAGTTGTATATTATGTTTACTTTCTATCAACGTAGGAAACATTTGTTTGCTTTCTCCTAGACAAATCAACAAAATACTTAGCCTGTTATGCCCCAAGGATTTATTAAGGCATCACCTACTTTTCCTCAACCATGACCTTGAGGAGCCTAAATTCCCCTGGGATTCGGTTCTTATCCAATGTGCAGGACCTTTTGTTGTATTCAAAACATGAGGTAAGCTTTAAGACAAATTCCACCTCTGCTTACTGCTTTAGCTCAGAAAGAGCAGAAAGTTTCCTAAGAGAAGTTACAGTTTTGTCCCAGTAAACCTCATTAATTAGGGCATGCTTTATCCTATCCAGATAAATCTCATCCTTACCACAGGCTACAGAACCTTCAAAATTTTTTCAGACCAGAAACTAAGAGATAATGAAGAAGTTCCTGGGTCTCACTTGTTACTGCAGACCTCAGTAACCAGACCTCCTTCCTGGAAGTCTAAACTTTACCAGGCCTTCTCTGAGTTACAATCAGCCCTTTCACAGCCTCCCACTGGCTCAGCTAATCCTCTCTACATATGTTTGCATGAGGAAGACAAACCCTTAGTGCTCTGATCCAGCCTCATGAAAATCATCAGAGACCAAGAACTTTCTACAGCGTTTCTTGACTCATCTGGCAGAAACCTGCTCACACAGTCTATGAGCAATAGTTGAGGTAGCTAGACTAGTGCGGACTTGACTTCGGTGTGTCCTTCAAGTTTCTGGTTCATCATGTTGTGCAATCTTTACTGCGCTTAAAAATTGGCAGCATTTCCCAGTAAGGAGGCTTAAGTGCCATGGCACCCTGATACTTCACCTCTCACACATTTGCATTCATTAGTCCTTGAAATCCTATGATTCTTCCTCTGTTACCTTAAAGAAGGGAAACCCTAACTTCTGTTTGTGAAGTGTTTATGATCCTAATAAGTTTATTAGAAACCTCGTTAGAAAATGCAGATTGATTGTTGATGGGTTGTAGATTAAGACCAAAGCAGGGAGATATTGGATGAGTTATGCTGAAACAAATTGCACCTCATCCCCAGACAAAGACCAGAGGCAGAACCTGCCTGGACTGGCAGATAGAGGTAAACAGGTAGAGCGTGCCCTGGTAGGAGACATGCTTTCAGGGACGTCTGTGAGCTTGGAATGCTTTGGAAAAAAAGAGAGTTTGACCTCAGTAGAAACCTCAGTTAAGAATGATCAGCAAATTAAAGAAAGTTTGAGTGCTCTAAGGCTATCATCAAAGTAGATGCTTATACCAAAGGGAATTAACATGAAGGTTCAAGGAAACACTGGCTGGTGATAGCTGTCCTTCTTTAGTTTGAGGGATTGGTTCTAGAACCCCTGCTGATACCAAAATCCATAAATGCTCAAGTCTTGTATGTAAAATGGTGTATTGTTTGTGTTTAGCCTACATACATCCTCCTGTGTACTGTAAATCATCTCTAGATTAGATTATAGTGGGTCTTTTTATTTATTTATTTATTTTTTGCAGTTTTTGGCCCGGGCTGGGTTTTGAACCCGCCACTTCCAGCATATGGCGCCAGCACCCTACTCTTTTGAGCCATAGGCTCTCATCTCTAGTATAATACCTGATACAATGTAAATGCTATTTAAAGTTGACTCGGTGCCCGTAGCTCAGTTGTTAGGGTGCCAGCTACATACACCAATGCAGGAGGGTTTGAACCCAGCGTGGGCTGGCTAAACAGCAATGACGACTGCAACAACAACAACAACAACAACAACATAGTAGGATGTTATGGTGGGCACCTGTAGTCCCAGCTACTTGGGAGGCTGAGGCAAGAGAATCGCTTAAGCCCAGGAGTTGGAGGTTTCTGTGAGCTGTGATGCCATGGCACTCTACTGAGGGTGACAAAGTGAGACTCTGTTTAAAGAAAAGTTCAAAGAGACTATTATAAACGGCAAGAGATAGGCTGCAAAGAAAAACACAAATAACAATAATTTTAAAAAATCCAAATGGAAGCCTGCAAAAATTTTTATATAAAATTGTCAACAACAGGAAGGAAAATGGCCAATGTTGTTAAATCAATATTGATAGGGAAATTTTACCAAAATTGTTAAAGCTGTGTGTGTGTGTGGGGTATCTGAGGGTGTCTCATGTGTCACCCGCAGAATACTGTTACAATAGTAAAAGTGGGTGAGGGTAGAACATGGGCAAGAGCCCAAACCTCAGGGCCCCTCTGCTCACTTGCAGGTGGATTTCATTTAACTACCTCTGCAGTGGGTTTTGAACGTGTCTTCTTCTTTTTGCAGTTTTTGGCCGGGGCTGGGTTTGAACCCGCCACCTCTGGCCTATGGGGCCAGGACCCTACTCCTTTGAGCCACAGGCACTGCCCTTGAATGTGTCTTGAATGTTGTTTGCTTATTTTAAAGGAGAACTGAAGACTTTCCTTGCTGAGATGCTCCAACTGTCATAGTAGCAAGGAAGAAAAAATACTTGATTTCATGTTTCTAACTTGAGGGATTATGACTTATCTGAAGTAATAGGGAATTCTATTTTACTGTTTTACTGGGAATATTACTGAAATCTTTGCAAAACCCTGCCCTTTACTTAAAAACTGTACTATCTATATCATTTTCAATCTTCAGAAGAGGAAGAAATAACAAAGAAAATTCTAAAATTTAAATGAGCAATTCTCACAGATTCTAGAACTTCTATGACCTAAAGTATTACCATGGGCTTTAATAACAATGAGGTCAGCTATTTCTGGGACTCACAGCCTGCCTCCGTAAATTTGTGACAGAAGGGCCCACGTATCCGTAAATCTCTCTTCCATTTTTAGACTCCATACTATTGCAAACAGACAGGGTGAAAAATTGCAGGGACTTTTAATTTGTTGACAGATACCGTTATATTAACAAGTATAAGTAGCCTTTCCTCAGCATCCTCTTAAATAACCTTTGTATTACTTAGATCTCAAATACCCTGTCTTCTGGAAGAGATACCAGAAATAGACAGCCCTAAGCCCCAGTAGAAAGGCTATTATCAAGTACTAGTAACAACTGGCCCAGTAGTAAAATTTTGAACAACAGATTCTTGAATTTGTGTTTCAATGAAAGAGGCAAAAACTAATCTCAACTCAGTAGAAGATTTTCTCTATTAGAGACCTGAAGCTGAAGTTGCTTAGAAACTCCCACGAAGCAGATGATCTTCAAAAAGAGACAGTTTCTACACAACAACCTTGGACTAAGTTAATGACTATAGGAGTTGTAGACATCTCCCCCCTAATGTTCATGATGAAGTCTTTATCTGCATTCTTCGATTCTTTATTTTTCTAGTTCTGTCCTTTCTTCCCTTGCTGGTTTAGGGCTACTTTGACCTATGTTACGTACAAGGCTACACTCTCAATATTTCTCCTTGCATTCTTATTTATATAAGAATAAATACAGGCACAATATTTTGTATGGGCACAATATCTGGCTATAATTTAGTTGTGGGCTGGCTAAAACATACAATTAAATTGATTGTTGATTTTTTGCACACATTTCTTTGGAGCTATTCAGTTTCCCTCAGTTATAAATTTTTTGTCATCAATTGGTTTTATGAGTCCAACTGATTAATGGACTAGCTGGACTCCATTGTTAGGTGACTTTTTAGTTGGCAAATACCACAATAACCAAGAAAATCTTATCTTGTGACATTAGAAAAGGAAATTAATATCTCCAACAAACAATACTTGGGGCCTTTTGTAGAAGCTAGCTTTAAGAACTGAATTTTCTTGGAAATAGAAGTTGGAAGAGGATTAGGGAATGTTAGGTATCTATTTGAAGGCTATATCACCTTTATAGATCTTACAATGCAGACACATTAGTTTGCTTTAGATTTACCTAATTATCTTGATCCTACAGAATTTATTTCCTGACACTGAGCTATTCTTAATGAGTGGCATTGACAACATTACAACATTATTTAGTCATCCTGAGAACATTTTTGCACTGAGAGCTCCCCTGTGGCTATTATTGGATTTGTGGCACAAACAGACACTAGCTACTAGGCACAAACTGGACTGGAACTTTCCACTTTGATAAACAGATGACTCTCTTTAGAAGAATAGATCAGGCTTAAATATGCATTTTTATCCATCATTTTTTCTTCTAGGAAAGTAGATAATTTAATTCAGGATGGAGAAAAATTTGGCCTTGATTTGATAATTAAAGCTAATCACTCAAGAGAAATTCTAGATTATCTTCTCTCTTCAAATCTTAATTTCATGTTGTATAAAAGGACCAGAAGTGAAGGAAAATCTTTCATGCCATGGTTTAGAGAAGAGCAGTTAGAAGGATAATTCCACTAAGGCTCTGAAAATGCTTTCTTGAGAGGTTCATGAAATAGTTTATAGAATAACAATGTTGGGCTTATATCTGGGAAGACTTTGATGGAATTTTTAATATGAAGAAAGTGATGTGGAAAGAAAAGAGATAAATCATAACATACTTAATTTTATTAAAAACCTTATATTTTGTTTTGCCAACTCTTTATATGGAGAATGGGGTCTCTTCTCTTGGTTTGTGAGAAGAGACTTCATCACTGTTGAGGTCTTGCTGATCATAATCCTGCTCTTACTGGGGGTCTGACCGGCAGTTTGAAGATGCTTAATCTCTACAGCCTCAAATGCTGCCATGCAGCTGCTGCTCCTTAAATGATCCAAGAAGGTATCACCCAGCAGAAAGATCATCAAAACGTGACTTTTTATGAAATTTGACACAACATACCCAGGACTTAATATGTAGTCAGGTGCCGCAAATTGTGGTGTGGCCATGGGTCAATCCTACTCCTACACATCATTACTAATCTATTCTTCAGTTTAGGATAACAACAAGGGGTACACTGAGGAACAAAATCATGTTTATACTCTGATTAAAAGGAAAAAAACCTGGTAATTTAGACATCTATATCAGCAAAAAAAAAAAAAAAAAAGCTTTCAGAAAGAAAGGTAAAATAAAGACATTTTCAGACATACAGGTCCTGAAAGAATTTACCATCAGCAAACCCATACTATGAGAAATTTAAAGGAACCCTTGAAGATAGAAGAAAAATAATCCCAGATGGAAATCTGGATCTTTACAAAGAAATGAAGAACACATAAAATGGTAATGACACAGATAGATAAGAATTTTTATTATTAGCATTTCTTTAAAAGATATTTAGCTATTTAAACAAAAATTATACTAGTGTATTGTGGGGTTTGTAATATAAAAAGGAAAGTATATTAAAATGATGAGGTAAAGTCAGAGAGGGGAGAAATAGAAGTATATAATTTGAAAATGTTTTACATATACATGTAATAATTTAATATTGCTTGAAAGTAGATGATGATGAGTTAAAGATGTTTACTATAATATAAACCCTAAAGAAACCACTAAAATGATAGAACAAATAGTTATAGCTAAAGCACCAACAAAGGAAATAAAATATCATTAAAGACAGTTAATCCAAAAAAAGGTGGCAAAAGAGGACAATGAAGATCAGATGTAACAAACAGGAAATAAATGGCAAAATGAAAGATTAAAATGTAATCATATTAATAGTCATATTAAATGTAAATGTTTCAAATACTTCAATTAAAGGGCAGGGATTATCAAATAGGATGAAAAAACATGGCCCAATTATATGTTGTCTACAGGAAACACACTTTAAAATTAAAAGCACAAGCAGGTTAAAGAAAGAAAAAAAAAATTTCATGCTAAGACTGGTCAAAAGAAAGCTAAAGTGTTTATATTAACATTAAGCATATGGAAGAATATTACCAAGGATAAAGAAAGTCCTTTATCCATATGATAAATAAATTTTCAAAGGGACTTAAAAATTATAAATGTTTATGACTTTAAAATTGAGCTTCAAAATATATGAATTGAAAACTGAAAGAACTTTAAGAAGAAATCACATATCAGCAGTTATAGCTAAGCATTTCAATAGTTATTTCTGTAAGTTAATAGAAATAAGTACACAGAAAAGTCAGCAAAAACATAGTATACATAAATAGAAATCTCAATCAATATGACCTTATTAACATTTATAGAACATTCCACACTACAACATAAGGTTCAACATTATTAGTCATTAAGAAAATGAAATTAGTATCTAAATGTGATGTTACTATGCACTTAGTAGAATGGCTGAAATTAAAAAAGTTGATAAAGTGTTGATAAGGATGCAGAGAAACTGAAAATTTCATACACTTCTGGTGGGAATACAAAATGATTCAACTTTGGACTGTATTATTCAACAATTCTACTCCTTGGAAAATGAAAGCATAAGCCCTTATAAAGATTTGTGCACAAATGTTTAATAGTAGCTTTATTAGTAATGGCTTAAAATGGAAACAACCCAAATGTCCTTCAACTGATGAATGAATAAATAAATTATGGTATATTCATACAAAGGAATACTTTTCAACAAGACTGGGAATGAACTATTGATATATACAATGTAAATGAATGTCAAAAATAATTATGCTAAATGAAAGATACTGGACAAAAAAAGTACAGACTATCTGATATAATCATGTAGACTTGTGTAATTTATGGTTACAAAAAGCAGTTACCTGGGATAGAGTGGTAGAAGGGGCAGAAAGGAGAAATTATATAGGAGTGTGAGGAAACTTGTGCAGGTGGTGGATATATTCTTGATTGTGGTGATGGTTTTGGGGGTGTATATATTATGTCAAAACTTATATAATTTTAAATATGTGTAGTTTATCAATTATATCCTAGTAAGACCGCTAAGAATAAGCTACTTTATAATAACTGAAAGAAAATTATTGTTTTATGGTCTTTGCCCAACCTAACCGAGTCTCCTCATTTAGTGACTCACCATCAACCAGATGTCAAAATCTCAGTGAATATCCTGGCTCTGCTCTGCCTTGTTTGAGATACTTCCCTGGCTCAGATGAGGTGCTGTTCTTCCTTACCCCACTAAGAAACTAACTCACTTTGTATGATCAACTGGTTGGTTTGGTGATAGTCTGGAAGGCCAGGATACGACACCATGGAACATTATGCAGATACTAAAAAGAAGGCATTTTATTACCAGTTAACACAGAGAAGATTCCAAGATACCATGTTAAATGAGAGAAACCAGATGTAGAGGAAAGTTTTCAATTTCTGTAAAGCATTGATTTAAATAAAACAACATTTTAGGTAAATATATATGCACATGCATGATTATATGGCCCACAGAGATAGCTCTAAGTACAGCTATGCCAGTTGGTAAACATTGATTATCCGGGGAAATGAGGCATATTGTAGGATAGGAAAGTAGGACATCAGATGTAAGAGGAAAGAGGAATTATTAAAACACAAGCAAGCAAACGAAATCACTGTGAAAAGAGAAAAGTGTCCATAATAAGAACAATACTGGTATTATGAACTATTTCTTTCTTTTTTTAGGATATGAAAGTATAAGTTTATTTTATATTAGAGGAAAGAGAGTGAGGGGGAGAGATGAGTAAGAGAGAGAAGAAAAGACAGAGTGAGAGAAGGGAAGATGGGGGTGGGGAGAAAAGGAGGGCGGGAGGGGCTCCGTGTCCCTGAGAGAGGAAGGAGAAGGGTGACCTGTGAATCCTTTTCTGTGCTTAGCAGATCTTTAAACTGTTAGTGGGAATAATGTGCAGGATCCTTACATTTTCTTGAATTAGTAAACGCCTAAAAGGTATTATGTTATTATACTCTCCGTTACCTCTACCTCTAACCTTTCAGACCTAACATCTCATTAATTAGGATAAGTGTAATATAATAAGTAGTAAATTTTGGAATAATGAGATATTCTTAGTAAGGACCTTATTTTATTGTATTTTACAAACAACTATTACTTTTGTTTTGTCATTTGTTTTACAAATCTCATTAAAACTTAACTGCTTGATCAATGTTTCGTGAGTTTTTAAAGATATAAATTTTTTTCTACCCTATTTTTTTTAAAAAGAAAATTGCTCTGATGCACATGGTATCACTTTTACAAAACTAGCCTAATTCCATACAAATTGAAAAGACCTTGGCACTGCCTTTGTCTCCCGTGAAAAATGAACCCCATTTGATGGCTGACCTTCCAAACAACTGTAGCTTCCACAGAAATATATGGGATCTATCTGCCCACAGCTGTTACCTCATAAGAATCATTACTTGAGTGCTCAAGGGAAAACTAGTTCCACGGTTCAGGCCGTGTTGCTGGAACACTCAAAAATACAATAAAATAAAATGGATGCATATAAACTGTGAGCGAGAGCCTTGATTAGAGGCGAGGAGGAGTATTTTTGCTACTGAAGACGGGCAGAGCAGTGTCGGGGTTGGAGAAAATTGGCTGTTAACTGTCTCAATTATGGCAGAGACTTAAATGGATGCTTTTCACGGGCCTTCCTCAAAGTGGATCTGAGTGAAAATTTCACAGATAATGCAGTTCATAAAGTGGAGTGTAGCTGAGCCCGTGAGGTTGTTTGGAGAGGCAGATTAGCACCTCTGTCTCTTTCTGGTCTCCTGTGACGGATTCAGGAAGGCAGTGGGAAAGGGGGTCAAGTAAAGGCTCCTTTTTATGGTGTTGACTTGCGATTTGACAGAATTTCTGCTTATCCCCAAATAAACAGATTCCCTCATGCTTTCACATTACCCCGTAAACAGACGACTGGAAACAGACCCTCGGCCTCCTTCCCCTCAAGGTGGGCATCACCCAGGTGGGCAGACGCTGGAAGGGGTTTCCTCGCAGCCCTTCCGTACGGATCCCATTCCAGCGGTCACCTTGGGAAGGGTAGGCATATGCTTATGTTTTGTCGGGATGGGAGATTTGACTAATACCTTGGTAATCTGAAATGAATCTCCCGCCCCTTGGGTGCCGTCTTCGAATGCGACTTTGCAGCTCGTGTTTTCTGTGTCCCTTCTTCCTGCCTTATTACCAGTTTCCTCCGTACTCCCTCATGGACCATTCAGGTGCTGTTCAGAGATTTGTTTTATTGTTCAACTTCAAAGGTAAGGCATCTGATGCAGGGAATTCAAAGATGAGATCGCTGGTACACTGACAATAAGCGCTTGTAGATAAGCACAGGGAAAAAAAATTTAATTAAAACCAATTAACATGAAATTGGAGTTTCTGGTCATTAATTGTGCACAGTCTGATTTAAATTTCTGAAGCTCCTTGGGCTTTGCACTAGTGATTGAATCTGTGGGAACAAGGATAGTCACGGCTTTTGTCTTTGCAAGTGACTTTGCCGGAAGTTTCTTTACAACTTTTTATTTCCACTCTGGAATTAGACTGAGGTAGTGAGCCCGAGCTAGAGGAGAGGCCGGGATGAAGGAAGGGGACAAAGGAAGGACACTGGCGGGGCCTCCCTGGAGCGTCAGCGCTTGCGAGGTGCCCAGTGTTCTCGTCTTCCCTGGCAAAAGGGACACTCCTTACAGTACCGGTGGCCTTTGTAAACCATTTCAAGTAATAATAATGTTGAAGCCATTTTCAAGCACAGGTTTATCCTTTAGACTCCCCACCCTCTCTTGGGCGCCTGGGTCCTTCCAGCAGAGATCCTGGGTACAGGACAGCCACGGCTCAAGCCCTGTGATGTGGAAAAGTTCTGTCCGGGAGAAGCCACACTTCCCAGTCGTGGACCTGGATCTGGAGTGGGTCTTCCACACTTCACAAACCCATGCACCCAAGTGAAATAGACGTGATACAGTATTTCTGGTGTCCATCTTCAGCAAGTCCAAGGGATTTCATGTGCTCTACTGGTCGGAGTGGGAATTGTTTTGAGAAGGACCAATGAGTGGCAAGGAGAACTTCCACTAAGGACATCGGCACTCAAATGTTCATAGCAGCAAAGATGTGGAAACAATGCAAGTGCCCATCAGTACTGAATGGATTAATAAGATGTGGTATAGGCATATAGTGGTGTACTACTGAGACATAAAAAATGGCACTCTTGTGTCTTCTGTGACAAACTGGATGGAACTTGAGGCCACTCTTGTAAGTGAAACCTCATAAGAATGGGGAAACAAGCACATGTACTCAGCACCAAACTGGAGCCAACAGGGAGGTCAAACTGGGGCAGAGGGTGGGGGATGGGCAGCTGTACACCCACTGCCTGGGCACAGTGCATCCTGTCTGGGGGAAGGGCACACTCACGACTTTGACTCAATCTATACAAAAACCAAGTGTGGAAACAAAACGTATGTACCCCTTGATATTCTGAAGTTAAAAAGAAGCTGCCACTATTGAATAACTGACGAATTTAGTGGTTAGAGTTCTCTGGGGAAACAGAACCAACAGAATGTACTGATTCTACATTACATACGTGGTGTATACATACATACATGTAAAATGTAGACTATGTGTGCATGGTATATAAACACGTGTATGATATCTATAATAATTATATGCTTATATATAAATATACTATATATATACTACCTATGTTAATACATTATAGTATTTATCTATAATGTATAGTAATATGTAATACATGTAATTGTACACAACATAAGAGAGAGACTGATGTATGTTACAGATTGGCTCACCTGATGTGGGGGCTGGCAAGTTAAATATCTGTCGGGCAGTCCAGCAGACTGGGGTCCCAGCAGGGAGAGGACATGGCAGCCACCTGGAGGCAGACTTCCCTCTCCCCAGGAGGCCAGTCCTTTTTATTTTGAGGCCTTCAATGATTACCCTCCACATTGTGGAGAGCAACCTCCTTTACTTAATGTTTACTGACTTAAATGCTTGTTTCATCTAAAAAACAAACAAAAAAAAGCTTCCCAGCAGCATCCAGGCCAGGGTTGACCGAATATCTGGGTACCTTGGTGCGGCCACAGGGACACACCTGAGATAACCCAGCAGAGGGCTGGGCTGCCCCTGGCTGCAGGAGCGGCTCTCTGTGGATCGGTAGCTGGATGATCAGATGTGGGGCTGGACCGTGGGATGGAAAGATGGTCACTCCTCACCACTGCCTGCTGCCGGCCCTGGACTCTGCGTTGTCTATGCTCAGCCTGCCTGCAGGGAAGCCCTGGAAAGGGCCCAGCCACCCCAAAGTGAGTCCCACCTGCCAGAAAGTAGTTCTTGGGGCCGGTTTGTATGCTGGTCTCTCTGAGGATTAAGAGGCGGGAGTGACTGTGGTGGCTTCCAGATGGTCTTCTCTGGGAAGGTGACTTGCTTTAAACTCAGGTTACTCACTAAGAAAGGAGCAAACCCAGGGAGAGACACAGGCACCCTGGTGGGGGAGGCCTGGGAAGGGTCTGGACTGTCCTCTGAAGTTTGCTGGGGGCAGGGTGTGGGCTGGGGGGCTCTGCAGTGCTGAACTTGCTGAGGGGGTGTTCCTGGGTTTGAAGAGCAAGAAATATTTAAGATATTTTTAAACAAAGAAACCCACCCTTGCAAAGCACTGGCTTTCAAGTGGTAGATCTCAGTTTAGCTTGAGAAAGGCTTCATTTGGAATAGCTTGAAGATGCTATTTATCACATATTTGCACATAACATTATATAACACACATTAAACTTTTTTCTGTTTTATTTTGTTACTATATAATTTTTTTTCTTGGTAGAAAAATGTATATCTTGCTACATTTTCAAGTTTAAAAAACATGAAATATAAAATTCTACATGTAAACTTCCAGCAATACTTATATGGAGACATTTATGTGACATCAAAATTAATTTTTCATAAGTAAAGGCAGGAAAAAAATACACCGTAACATAAAAAAGTGATAAATCCTGGGTGGGAGCATTGCAAGTTATTTTGTTTTATTATTTATCCTTTTTTGTGTTTATGACTATCGCACATTAGCACGTACAGCAGTTATAATTAGAGGACTCTTCGCGATTCCAGTCTGAAACACGGAGCCTCTTCATTTTTAAATTCAATTGAGAAGAGTGGCCAATTTAGAGATTAAAATGGATTCCAGCCATCAGGGGCCAGTTAAGTCTTTTAAATAAATTATCCACAAGATCCAAGCCAGTAAGAGGAGCGCAGCATGAGCTCTGTAAAACAACCCTGGGACCCTCGGAGACGAAATTCACCCTAGTTTACAATATAGGAAATTGAGATTCTCTTGACAAGGCTTTCCCTGGTGAAACACAAAATTCTTCTCCAGAACAAGGAAGGGCAAGGACTGACAAAAATATTAATATTAATAGTCCCACCGACATAGCACACATTACACAATGTTCAAGCACCTCCCAGTCACTCACTGACCCCTTCTTCAGGTGATTCAGCTGCCGGTTTGCTTCTCCCTTCTCAAATATCTTTTTTCTCAAATATATTTCCTGGTCAGAAGTCATTGGGTTGCTTCAGATTTTTATTAGGATTTTTCACTTTCTCTGAAATGATTTCCAGGCTTCAAAATTTCTGCAAAAAGCATGAACATTGGGCTTTGTACATCAAATTTATCTGATGTAGCCATTGGGTTGTATTTCTACTTTTTTTTTTTTTGCAGTTTTTGGCCAGGGCCAGGTTTGAACCTGCCACCTCTGGTATATGGGGCCGGTGCTCCACTCCTTCGAGCCCTAGGCGCCACCCATGTATTCCTACATTGAAAGACACTGGGATATAAGACTTTTGCTTATGTTGAACTGCCAAGATTTTGAAAGAAGGACAGATACCTTGTGGAGATAAAAGATGGGAAGGAGAGAATGGTACTATTGCCAACACTTAGGAAGATGGTATTGAAAATCAGTGACGATTTTTTTAAAAAGACCTATTTTGACTTGTAGGTAGTAGGAAGAAAGATTCAGTCAAGGTCTCGACCACTAGCCCTCGAATGGCAAGATGGAACTGGAAGGCGGGTGTTCAGCTGGCAAGAAGGGACAGTGAGGAAGGATCCTGGTCGTCGGGATTCTAAGGAGAGTGCTCCAGAGCGTCCCACACAAGGGGAAGTTAGCAATAGAGTCGGGAGAGAATATTGTGAACTATGAATGTTTGGGAAACTCACTTTTTAAATACAAATGATTGTCTGATGCAAGGTGCTAGGAAAACACAGTCTGACCAGGAGTGGCTTTTGCTCTTAGAGACACGGAGAGGTGCTGATTGTGGGGACACCCAGTTCTGTCCCTCATGCTCTGAAGAGAACAGACACCAGGAAAATGCAGCCTCCAGAGGAACACACGCCACCCTCTGCCTTGGACTCTGCAGGAGTTTCACACACACTCCTATAAACAGAGAACTCTCTGAGCCCAGCTTGGTAGTGTTGGCAGCTGAGGTTGAGAGGTTTTAAATTATTCTGGGGAGGGGACCCCACAGCATGGCCACCTGTGCCCTGAAGTGTAGGTTCCAGAGCACTGCAGCCAAGTCAGACAGTTCTGGGACATGCAGGTCACAGAAACAGTTAAATACCCAAGTTGGCATTCATTTGGTCAAATAATGCCCTTTTTGAGGACTAAGCAGTGTAGGGGAAACAGCAGTTAATATCCACGGTTTGTGATGATTCATTCCTGCGCATGGCGCTAAAAGGAACCACTCGTGTACGGACACCACACGACCTGGCAGGTCACACGTGCTCCCGAGTGCAGTGATTTGTGCAGCTATGTTTTGGGGCACACAGCTCGTGGCTAACATGGGAAGGGCAGGCGGCACCCTGGGGTGCGGGAGTGTCTGTGAGGGCGTGAGTCCCAGAGCTGCCGTGGTGGGTAAGGAAGCTTCGGACTCCAACCGGTGGCTAGTTCTTGTTTTAAAGCTTGTTGAGGAGTTTATATGGTGATTGCGTGTTACACACACACACACACACACACAAAACTTGAATGGTTTGTTGCTTTGCTTTTTGTCCTACCAGCAGGTAGTACTGTCCCTTGCTTCCCCCAGTGTCCCAAATTTAGAACAATTGACATAATATTCCTGCACTGGGGTTGGCATTTGGGAGGTGTGGAGCCCTGTGTGTGGTGGCCGCTTCTCCGCATGTGCTTCCCGTGGTCTCGTTCTACATGGCCTCACAGAGGAGAGTCCCAAGAGAGGAATTCTCCATGAAACCGGAATGTCACGTGGACACCGAGGAGAAGCCTGGGTGGTGGTCCTCAACTGCTGGAATTTAGACAGGAGAAAGGATTTTAAATGAAGACAGGACCAAGGCCTTTGACACCACTTAAGAGAATGAGGAATCTGACATTTGGGCTCCTGATATAAATTTAACTTTCTCAGTTATTGCCTCGGGGAATGGAGATCATTGCAATTGGGGATAATAGATACAATAAAGTGTGCAAATTTTACCCAATATATACTCGGAGGCTTTGTGCTAATTACAATTTACACCTCTTTCTTTCTATTCTCTGCATTCCTGAATAAAAGTCAAGGCTTCCTCTTGATGTTTGCTCTTAGGCTGTTTTCTTGCCCATGTTCACACACGTCTGTGTGCACTTTTCATTATGATTCCGTGGCCCCACAGCTGTGCTGAACTGTTTGGCATGGAGCACCCAAGGTGCCACTAGTTCAAGCCTCGGCCTCAGCATTGCCAGGCAGCCACAGAGGGAAGGTGGTAACATACCCTATTAGTGGGGATTTCGAGGACGGGAACTTCTCTTGGTGGCCAGTGTTACCATTTGATCCTTTAGACAAGACATTTTTCTTATAGCTGAACAAATTTCTTTTGTGTCTGGTACAGATTTACATTACTTAGGGTATTTTTTTGAAGCTAATTAAAATAAATTTTGTCTTGAGGACTAGGGGCTCAAAATTCTTCAGCCCATCTGTAGACGCCGAGGGCTTAGGCTGCCTGCTGTGGAGAATGACGTTGTGATCTTGGCGAAGCATATTTTTGCCACGCCCTCCATTTTGCTATAAAAATCAGATTGCATAATGTGCTTTATTGTTTTATTTTTTAATGTGTCTCACTTGAATCTTCTCTACTATTTTTTCTTTCTCTTTAATATTTGCTTAGTTCAGTGCTTGGCAAAAGTGGCACTCAATAAATATTAGTGGAATGGGAAAAAGGATATACCTCAGCATTTTACAAACTGTTGCTGATGGATGCTATGCAAAGATAGAGTTCCACTGTCAAGTTAATTTAGGGGATAGCAGGGAGGTTCCTGGGCCGTGGAACCTGTCAGAGTGAAACATGTTGAGTGTCATGCAGGGAGAAAGGGAGGAAGAGTTCTGGGAAGTTGTAACCCGGAGTATATTTTGGTTCTTAAAATAATGTGTGGTAGTTAACGTCACATGTCAGCTTCATTATGCTAAGAGATGCCCAGATAGCTAGTACAACATTATTTTGGGGTGAGTCCAGGAGAATGTTTCTGGAAGAGATCAGGATTTGGTTCAGCAGACTGAGTAAAGGTCAGCCTGGCTAAAACTGGGCCCAGGAACTAAAAAAAGTATGAAAACAGTGCCCAGGCCTTTCAACTCAGACTGAATGACATCACTGGCTTCCTGCTGCTTCAGATTACGGCTGGCATCGTCACCTGAGCCAACTCTCATAATAAATCCTTTCTCATGTATCTGTTATCTATCATCTATCTATCTATCTATCCATCCATCTCTGGTTGGTTTCATTTCTTTGCAGAACCCTGATTAATATGCAGTGCTTGGCATATAATAATGTGTGTGTACATTAATTATTGCTATTGTTTTTGTTATTATGTTTGTCTTTGGAATCCTTTTTCATAGAATTTCTAAAGACTAGAGTTCATTGGAATACCCTTTTGGGAAAGGCTGACGCATCCTCTTCTCCTGTTAGGAAGATCCATTGATTTATATTACATTATTATGTAATAATTCACCCAGACTTGTCTGACGTGTATCTTTGCACTATCTGTAACAATGCGGTTTGTTAGGAAATCGATACGGCAAAACGAACTTCTAGGGGAATGCTTCATCTCGAGTGAATGAAGTTTTCAAAATGCCCACGAGCACTTCTGAAGCACTCACTTATTTTCTTATAAGACTGATGAGTCAATGACATCTACGAAGACCAACTTGGAGGCCTCCCTGGCACCATTTTACTGTGGTAGTTTATTTTATGTCTTTTAAAATAAAGACACTGTGTTTGTGTCTTCCCTTGTTAGAGCCAGTGAGGCAACACGCTAGAGCAGTGGTTCTCAACCTTCCTAATGCCGCAGCCCTTTAATACAGTTCCTGTGGGTTGCGATCCACAGGTTGAGAACCACTGCTCTAGAGGTTTTCTTTTTATTCTGAATTGTGTCAGTACCGCATTTCCCCATGGGTTTAGGGGTTACTTTGGACCCTTGGTGTTTGCAGGTGGGGTGAGTGTGTGGTGTGTTGAATGTCGGGGTGCTCGCTTCCCTTCACCCCCTGAGCATCAGCAGTGTCACCGTGAGCTCGTCAGAGTCTTGATCACACAGACTGTTGCCTTTCTCTCTTGCGGCCACAGTTACTGTTGTTACTGAAGCTTGGGAAGACTGTGCCCACTGCTCAGCCTGTACCCCCAAGGCCTGCCATTATTGGAGAAGAAGCTGGAATGGATCTGATAGGATTTTGTTCTTTGTTTATAACCATGTTTCTCAGTGTGCAGAGAAATCCTTATTTGAAATAAATTATGGCTCGGCGCCTATGGCTCAATCAGCTAAGGCGCCAGCCATGTACACCTAAGGTGGCGGGTTCGAATCCCCAGCCCAGGCCCACCAAACAACAATGATGGCTGCAACCAAAAAATGGCCGGGCGTTGTGGCGGGTGCCTGTGGTCCCAGCTACTTGGGAGGCGGA
>CAUYQV010162094.1:0-30056 GCA_963574575.1 Galagoides demidoff | reverse complement strand
CTTCCATTCCTGAGATACTTTGCTAAGAAGAACATTTTCTAGTTCCATCCATGTAAACATGAAGGAGGTAAAGTCTCTGTTTTTCTTTAGGGCTGCATAGTATTCCATGGTGTACATATACCACAGTTTATTGATCCATTCGTGGATTGATGGACAGTTGGGCTTCTTCCATGATCTGGCAATTATGAATTGGGCTGCAATAAACATTCTGATACAAAAATCTTTATCATAATGTGATTTTTTATCTTCTGGGTATATATCCTAATAATGGAATTGTAGGATCGAATGGCAGGTCTATTTTTAGATCTCTAAGTGTTCTCCACCCAAAGTGGGAGTTACAGTCATTCCTGTTTCAAGCAACTCTTCTTTACCATTTTCTTTCTGTCCTTTCCTGGGACTCAGTTATCTGTATATTAGAACTTCTGACACTGTCCCATGGATCCCTCAGGCTCTGTACATTTCTTTTTTCTTTCATCTTTTGATTTAATAAAATCTATTAACAGGTCTTCAAGTTCTCTGGACCCTTTGTTTGTCATCTCCACTCTATTATTATGCTCATCCAGTGATTTTATTTCAGATGTTTATATTTTAGTTGTAACATTTTACTTTATTCACTAACATTTCCACTGTCTTCATCTTTGCTGGGATTTTCTATTTTCATTCATTATAAGTGGATTTTCATTGACTTTACAGATTATAGTTCCACTAACTCCTTTACCAACCTCCTATGTTACTACTGATTTTAGCCTCTGAGCCATCAGATTGGCATCCCTTGACTATCCTTTTCCTTAGAATTGGGTCATGTTCTTGGCCTTCCTCTTCTGAGTAATTTTGAATTGTATCCTGGACATTGTGAGGGTTCTGCTATGTAGTTTCTAGACTCTATTCTGTTCTCTCCCTCAAAATTGCTGATGCTGTTGATTTGAGCAGGCAATGGACTTGTTCAACTTCAGGTTGCAGACTGTCCCCCTGCAGCGCATAATGGCTCACATCTCAAGTCTTTTATAATTCTTAATGGTAAGTCTGTTTAATTTTTCTCCAGCATCCCCTATCACCCCATGGGTTGTCCACTGATCAGCCAGGAACTTGAGCTGAGTCTTTGCACTGAAGTAATGGTTCCTTTTGTCTGGAACTCTCTTTTCTTCCTCTTATTCTTTCTCAGCCATTGTTGCTCCAGAGCTTTTCACCTGCTTTCTCTAACCAGAAATTGTTTTTAACCTGTTTCACTGCAACTGTAGCCTACCTGAAGGGTAAATTACCAGTAAAAGGAGGATTTTACACTGTGCTGTCTAAAGTTTTAACTCCCAGCTTTGTTCATCCTTCACTGAGCTCAGCAATTTTCTCTGTATTATATTCAGCATTTATAGCTGTTATTTGCATGAGGATTTTTTAAGAGTTTACTCCTTAATCTCAAACACATAAACTTTATGTTCAGTAACTTTTGAGTAACTAAGATAATAATTTATTAATGTTCTTTCAAATGAATGAGAAAGATTTTAACAAGTTTTGTCAGATGTATTAAACTATGTTTTTAAAAGATTTGTTTTTACATAGTGATAGTATGAAGTTTGTTAGCTGATTTCAATGTATATGTTAAAAAGTAGAGGGTTAACTTCTTCAGGTGATCCATTCTTGTATGTCTTTAGGGAAACTATTTCTCTGTGATTGCCTCTAAAGTGTGGGTCATTCACATTTAATTATCTTAAGAATAGGCCACTTATGACATTAATCCACAGAGCTGAATTTATAATTTGTAAGAGAAGCAACTTTGAAGTTGACATTTCTTTTATATCAATAAGACTGCAGCTGCAGATGAAGAGCGAATGGCAAATTATGCAAAATAAAGGTTTAATCATGAGGAGAAACTTCAGTTGAATATTGCTGTTTGATTAATATTCTACAAGCAGATACCATCTAATTTAAAGTTACACAAAAGCATAACACCTATTGAAAAATTGCTGCTATTTAACAGGGCACCAATCCGAGGCTCTTTCCTCCCTCCTCTGGTGGATAGCCTGTGGTTGTAGTCACTTGGCCTTCTTAGAATTAATGCCTAGAGAATAGGAAAATGATAGAACTTTATTCAGTATTCTGTCAAAGCCCATTCACCTACTTATCTTTTTAAAGTTTTTTTTAGGTCCATAAGAGGCTAAAATTAGATTTCCTTTATAGCCCAGTTACCTACTTCTTAGAAGAGAAAGGTCATTCATATTCCTTGAACTATAACCCTTATTCATTCAAGGTGTTCTAGTTTGTCAAAGACCATCTTAAAGCATTGACTAGAATTAAAATGAACTTATTCAAGTAAGTGTGATGAATCTCATTTTTCTCATTATCTAAGCTTTAAAATGTTAAAGTTTCCTAAGATTGAATTGTTATTTGTTTGTTTTGTATTGTATTTTTGTTAGCAACCCTGTTGTTCTTGTGAAAGCAGCAACACAAACATCAGTTGCACAAACAGATGATAAAAAGCTATGTCTTTTTCACATTAAAAAGTGTCAAGTCTGGGGTATGTCCTGAATATGTAATGTAGATAAATACCTTAAATGCATTGCTGTTAATATTGATCATACTGATAAAATTTGGCTGATGTTCTACCCTATTAAATAGGAAGCTTTAAAAGGAAAAGAAGGAATGGTTTCTTTGGTTAATGAGCATTGCATGGGGATTTGGAAGGTTGTATAACACTAACTAATTGTGTAACTTTAGACAACTCTTTGACATCTAAAATCTCTGTTTCTTCAACTGTAAAATTAGACTCTTTTTGTATTAAATTACATCTAAGTCCTCTTTTATCTTTAAAAGTTGACATTTCATGACTCACACTCCTGCATATAAGTAGAAATTAATAGTCTCTTGATAAAAGTCTCTTTGTCAGTGGGTTAGAGGGCTCCCTGCAATGTTGACTCTCAAAATTGTGTTCACTTGTGTATGTTTTACGAGTTCAAAGAACTATTTGTCACAGTCTCTGTCATGAAGAAGTTGACTGTATTTGTAGAATGACAAATTTATACATATAAAACGATAATGAATGGTGGAAAAAGGAGCTAGAGCAATGTATATGTTTTTAAAGTAAATGTGCATTTTTAGCCCATAATCTTCTTTTAAAAAGTTTGCCATCAAACTTACACATTAAAAAGTCCAATATAAGCCCAAATTTTTCATTTATTTTTACTTCATTGTCAAGTAAGTGGCACTGTCTCATTCAAAATTCAAAAGCCGCCTTTCAAAAATCCTTTCTTTTTTTGGTATTTCTAATTGATGTTTTGAGCCATATAAATTTGGAGTTTATTTTTTCTTTCTTCTCTTTCATGTAACGTTGCTGATTTTATGATACTGAGATTTTATGAAAGGAAAAGATCTTCTTCTTTTCAGGCAAATATATTACATGAGAAAAATGCATCTGTTTGCAAGTGACATTCCTTCTTTCCACTCAGGGCACAGCCTGGGGACATGCTGAGCACAGAACCCTGGCTGTGGGGAACTCAGAGCTGTGCAAATTGCATTAATAGTATTTTCTGGGGATTCACTTAGTGACCTGAAAAAGTCAGTTAGTCACTGGTTATTTTAAATTATATTGCAAAAAATATATGCCTCTCTTATTCCCTTGAAATAATTGTTACTTAACGATTAAATGCAAATAATTTAAGAGAGTTTGGTATTATTAAGGTTCTTGCTACATATTAACATGTTATCTTCACAAACTTGGGACACTTGTCAGTCTATTTGGAATGTTCAAGTCATATTTCCCTTCATCGTTGACAAGATGCTGGATATTATCATTTAAAAGTAAATAAATACATAAATACCTGAGTATATAAATTTTGCCATCTGAAAGTTGACTGTGTTTTTGGAGAAAAAGGTCTATGTTTGAATTAAAATTCTAATATCAAGATACAATCAAGATACAGTCTGTTGTCTCATATTTTCTGCAGTTGGTGATAAGGGAGCCACATTGTCTGTGAATTGTGACTTAGAACAGGAAAGCACAGCAGCAGCAACAACAAAATGAATGCAGTCTTAAGTCTAGCAGTGGCAGTGACCAAGGAAATAGAACACATCTGTTTTCTCAGCTTTCTTTGCTGTCCCCAGTGTGTGAAGAGACAGGGAAGAAAGGATGTCAGCTCACGCTCTGGGGTAACATTTGGACATAACAAAGCTCAGCTGGAAGACCTTGGTCTCCCCTCAGGTGTGTTTTTCTTTGCATTTCCTGACATCTATGACCAGGTAGCCTAAGAGCAGAGGAAAGGAGATAAGCCATCAGTTCTGCTATGTGCAGTGCTGGGCTATCTCTAAAGCAGTACTTTGTGTAAAATACATCTTAACTATCATATTGCAGAGCTGTGATATATCTTCATCAGAATTTATTTTTATTTTTTCATAAGAATTTGGATCAATGAACAAATCTGATTGACGGACAAGTGTGAAGTAAACACTGAGTTTATTTCATAGGATAAAATATGTATGAGATGATTTTTATTCGGAAGCATTTATTAAGCAGTAATCTTTGCAGACTCTATGCTTGGTGCAGAACGATCTATGCAAAACTTAAACTAAGTAAACCCCTAGGTATTTACTTCTCAAGAAAGATGTAAATTTCAACTGAATGCTGAGTAGGAACACACATTATAAATAAATGGTTATAAAAGCAGAGAGGTAAATCTACCTTAAGTTAAAAAAGAAAACACGAAGAGAGGGACAAGAAGAGTCGGAACGAACTTCCCTTCCAGCTGTTTTATTTAAAGGTAGCAGCTTTTGAGACACTGCAGTGTTTTCAGGATATTCCTTTCAAACAAATGGATGTTTTGTGACTTGTCTGCATGTCTGTTAAACTGAGTGATAACAGCTGGCTCCCAGGGTCTTCCTCCTGAGAGGGCAGCCCCAAACGTCATTTTCAGAGTTTGTCTATGATCTAGTCTTTGCATATGTCTTTGAAACATTAGTCTCCTGGTCATTATCCTTAAAACAACTTAGCCTTTGTTATCATATCCAGCTTCTGATTTGAAATCAAACTGCCAAACCACAATTGTCTGTTATTTCTCCTAAGCCCTCCCAGGACTACTCTGGATCGATTCGCCTAGTCAGTAGCCTAGCAGGGCTCTCTGAACTAGTGCTGCATGGCCACCATAGTTCTTTTCTTTTAAGGCAATTGCTATCATAATTCCCAACCATTTTCTCTTTTCTTCAAGGAAAGAACACTCAGATTCATGCTACCTCTTTCACTTTAAGTATCATAACTCACATCCAAGCGTTTTTCATTTTGGAACTCTATGTTTGCAAGGGTCTTTTAATTATAATATCTTCTTTTCTCCTAATCTGTCAATATCAATATTATGCCCCGGTAAACTGTTTATTGGGTCATTTACTTTTAAAAAAATATTAAGTACCCATTTCCTTCCTATCACAGTGTGAAAGCTCCTATATGAGATGACAGAGTCATTTAACATCTGAGCATCTCCAACTTTATTACACCTACGTACCACAGAAAATTTAAAAAATCTTAATTACCCAACAAACTATGATTTTATTTGATTCTAATTTTTAAAATATTTGCTATTATTTAATAAATGACTTTATGATACACTGCTTTTTTTTTTTTTACAACTCATTGCTTAATGAGTTTTTCATGAAGATGGGTAAATAATATTTTCTCTGGATAATGAAGTTCCAGAGAAAATAATCACCAATATTCTCTATCATTTTCCCACTAACACTATGGCTAGAAAGTATTAGGCATCCCATGTAGAACTGGCAGTTAAACTCTAACAAGTTAAGTAGTTGATCACAGGGTTTCAAACTCTATGTTATGATTCTGCACTTCTATGCTTTTGTCGTTTTATGTATCCCTGGATGATACTGTCTCTCACTTTCATGATGTGGAATTGTTGGTAAAATTTTTTGGTCTCTAGCCAAAATTTAAGCTGACATACAAGTTAATAAAAATATTATAATTACTATTAAGAATTATAAATAACTAAAACATTTCCATGGATAGTCACTCACAAAATTAAAATTTTATTGTTGAAAAAAATAAAGTGTTAGCCGGGTGTTGTGGCAGGAGATAATAGTCCCAGCTGCTTGGGAGGGTTGGGCTTAAGAATTGCTTAAGCCCAAGAGTTTGAGGTTGCTGTGAGCTATGATGCCATAGCACTCTACTGAGGGCTACATAATGAGACTCTGTCTCAAAAAAAAAGAAAAAGGAGAAAAAAACAAATTATTCAATAAAGTTTATTTTTAAGCATTGGTAATAATTTGAGGTACAGTCTTAATTCTGGGAGAATATTATGTTCTGAAGATTTCACAGAGGAAACTCAGGCATTAGACCTTTAGTTCTCATTTTAGCTTTAACTTTTTTTGAAATTGCTAAAAAAAATCACTAAAATAAGTTTTTATTAATATCCCAAGCATTATTTCCATTTAAAAGAATAAATTCAAATTTAAAATATAATTCTAGAAGATAAAATGAAGCTAAACCAAATAGCTCTATTTTTAAAATGTCAGTAGGTCAAAATGTGTTTTTAATCTTTCCTACTTCATCCAGCGACTTGTCATTGAATACTTATTAATTTCTTTAGAATTATCTCTTTCACTTTCCTCTCAAGAGCTGTATTCCTGAATTTAGCATCAGATCACAGCTACTCATAAACACTTGCATTAAGTATTTCCAACTACTCAAATAGATGTTTAGTAAAATGGACCTAGGAATTCTAAAGGGACACGTTCAGGTAGTTAGGGAAGAAGGGTTCTTCTGTTCTTCAGACCTGTTTCTGCTATCACAGAAGTCCAAGTTAAAAACACAGGGTGTGAATGGCAGGGCTAATTCCTTGGGCTGGTTCCCCAGGCGGTGTCCTCTTGCTTAGTTAGAGGCTGATATAAGCACTCCTAAAACAAAATTCAGAAACTGTGTTCCTGTTTTCTTACATAATATTCTTTGTCCTTTACTTTTTTGGGAGATAAGATGTGGTGGAAGTATTTGGCAAAAAGAAAGTGAAAAAATGAGAGTGTTTATTTTTCCCTGTCCTGTCTTGGTTAGAGCCAGCCAAATATAGCCCAGTGCCACTGACCATTTTATCTCTCAATTAGTCTGCAACTCTAAACTATCAATGATTAGGTAAGAAATTCTTTACCTAAGCTGTTATCTAGAAGAGTTTTTATTTCCTAGCATTTTATTCTAGAATTCTTGTAGTTTCATGTCTTAGATTTAAGTCTATAATCCCTCTTAAATCAATTTTAGTGAGTGATGAGAACATGTGACTATCCAATTTTCCCAGCACCTCTTAGGAATCCCTCTTGAGTAGGGATTCATTTTCCCAGTATATATCGCTATTTGGTCAATGATCAGATCACAGTATGTATCTGACTTTACCTTTGGATCCTCTGTTCTGTTCCATTGGTCTATGTCTCTATTTTTGTACCAGTTCCATGCTGTTTTAGTATCATAAGGTGAGGACTTCAGAATTGTTTCTTTTGGTTAAGGTTGCTTTGGCTATTTGGCCTCTTTTCTGGTTATAGACAAAGTATAGAATTATTTTTTTCTAGATCTGTAAAAAATGATGTTGATAATTTGATGAGGGATTGCATTGAATCTATAAATCACTTTGGGTGGGAAGGACATTTTAATAATGTTGATTCT
This sequence comes from Galagoides demidoff, assembly GCA_963574575.1. Classification (NCBI taxonomy): domain Eukaryota; kingdom Metazoa; phylum Chordata; class Mammalia; order Primates; family Galagidae; genus Galagoides; species Galagoides demidoff. The sequence continues at coordinate 22,423 of CAUYQV010162094.1, read as the reverse complement.
GTTGATCTATGAACATGATATGCTCTTCCATTTCTTTACATTATCTCCAATTTTCTTCTTCAGTGTTTTATAGTTCTCTTTCTGGAGATCTTTCAGTTCTTGGTTAGATAGATTCCTAAGTATTTTATTGTTTTGTACTTATTGTGAAATGTATTACATCTTTGATTTGATTCTTAGTTTGACAGTTGTTGGTGTATAGAAAGGCTACTATACATGGATAGTAGCTTAGTTATGTAGTAGTAGTGTACATTGATTTTGAAACCTAAGACTTTGCTGAAGTTATTACATAATTCTAGGTATCTCATAGTATAATTTTTGGTTTTCTAGGTATAAGATCATATCTGAGTGGAATTGTCTTATCTGAAGCTCTGGCTAAGACTTTCAGCACTGTGTTGACTAGAAATCGTGACAGTTCCTTGTCTGGTTCCAGTTCTGAGTGTGAATGCTTTCAGCTTTTCCTCATTCAGTATGATGTTGGCTGTGGGTTTGTCATACAATGGCTTTTATAACCTTGAGAAATGTTCTCATCTATGCTCATTTTGTTAATAGTTTGTGTCATTGAATTTTGTCACATACTTTTTCTGCATCTCCTGGATGATTTTCATGATCATTGTTTTTTCCTTCTGTTTATGTATTGGGTCACCCAAGAACAATCACAGCAACCAAAACAAATAAATGGGATTTGTTTAAACTCAAAATCTTATGCACAGCCAAGGAAATAATCAGCAGGGGAAATAGACAAACTACAAAATAGGAGAAAATATTTGCATGTTGTCCATCCAATAAAGGGCTAATAATCAGAATACAAAGAACTCAAGAAAAAAAATCAAACAACCCCATTAAAAAAGTGGGCAAAAGGTAAGAACAACAGCTTTTCAAGAGAAGATATACTATTGGCCAATAAACACATGAAAAAAATGCTCAACATTATTCATCCCAAGAGAAATTGAAATCAAAACCACAATGAGATATCACCTATAGACCCCAATGATAATGGATTTTATCAAAAAGTCTTAAACAATTAATGCTGGCAGGGATATAGAAAGAAAGGAACATTTTACAGTGTTGGTGGGACTGCAAACTTATTAATACAACCTCTGTGTAAAACTATATGAAGATTTCTCAAAGGACTAAAAGTAGACCTACCATTTTATCTGTCAATCCCACTATTAGGTATTTACCCATATGAAAAAAAAAAAAAGAAGTCATTTCATCAAAAAGACACACTCAAATATTTATTGCAACACAATTGATAATCACAAAGATATGGAATCAACCCAGTGCCTATTAATTTCTGAGTAGATTCATAAAATGTTGTATATGTATACCATGTACTACTACTCAGCCATATTAAAAAAAGAATTAATACCTTTTGTAATAATCTGGGTTGAACTGAAGATCATTTTCCTAATGAAGTATTGCAAGCATGGAAAAGCAAACACTGCATGTACTCACTATAAAATTGGAACTAAGTCATCATCACTCATATGCACAGTTAGAAGTAAAATCTAATCGAAATTGAGCAAAGTCAGGCAGGGGGATGAGGATGGGTGAAATTATACCTAACAGGTAAAATGTACATTACTTGTGTGCTGGACATATTTGTAACTTTGACTAGAGCAATACAAAATAAACTATGTAATCAAAACACTTGTACCTCTGTAATATTCTGCAATAATAGTAATAATAATAAGTAGATAATAAAACCAAGAAGGACGGCCAAAGGTTCATAGTCCTTTAAAAAGGAAAGCCTAAGACTTGATCAAGACAATGGTGTCTGCCTATATGAAGTGCCCTTGTGGCCCTAATCTCTTCCACTGTCTTATCACCTAATGACTTAGATATTGATGTCAAAGAAGGTGTGCTTATCTCTTCTGGCTATGACATAACTATGGAAGACACATAAAATATTTTTGAAAAAATAGTGCAAATGCAATTCAAATATACTGTAATAGTGTAAGAAATTGTTTTTAACTTTAGTGAAACCAAAGTTATATCAAGTAAAACAATGTAATTAATGGCTCAACTGTGGGTAGTATTTATGTAGTTATTAATAGTGAAACTACTATTATTGAATACAAATATCAAAAAGATTAAAATATCTCTGTGTTGGATGAAAAGGGATACATATATAAGATCTACATTCATGTTTTCATTAATTAAGTGTTAATACAAGTTATGTATAAATTTGAAATCAAGGAAATGCTGCATAACTCTTCAAAAATTTGCTAGGTTAGAACATTAAATATTTATTATCTCACATAGTTTCTGTGAGTATGGTCATGGCTTATGCATGTGGATTGGGCCTCTCATGAGGTTGGAGCTACTGCACCAGCCCTGGCTGCACTCATTCGGGCTTGCCTGGTGCTCACTTACATAGGAATGGTGCTCAGGATCTGCTTCCAAAATGACTCCCTCACTCTCTGGACGGCAAGCAGGTGCTGATGGCAGAAAGCCTGTTTCCCAAGTGAATCCTCCTATAGGGCTGTTTGAGACTAAATATATGACAGCTGCATTTCCTCAGGGTGAGTGATTCAGGAAAGAGCCTCCTCTCACAAGGCGTTGTCCATACCATGTTCTATTAGTTTACTGAGATCAACCATTTTGTCATGGGATAGGCTTGGTGTAAGGAAAGCAAGAGGAAGGGTGGCTGTCTGGAGGTGAGGTAGATGTGTGTGTGTGTGTGTGTGTGTCTGTTGAACACGAACTAAATCCTAGAAACCACCCAACAGCGAGCCAAGAGCAACATGGGCAGAGACCCCAACATTTACAAAAGAATGTATTTATAATTTTCCTTGTGAATGAAACTACATACCTCGGTTCTTCCTTTGGAAATCTTTGTAAATATTTAGTTGCTTAATTTGTTTGGTTTGTTATTTTGAAAGAGAGCTTGAGTTATCTGAGAGTAAGCCACAAACCACCATTAAATTCTGCGTATCTGCTCCCCAATACAATTACCTCAGTGCAAGCAGAAGTGGGTATTTAGAGTTGACTTTTGGTGTTAACATAAAAAATAATACATAACAGTGGCCACAATGAATATCTTTAGAAAGAATCCTCTTTAGTAGGCCATTGATATTTTTCATCATTTTCAGTGTTTCAGGAAATTAATCTACCCACTTGATAATGGTTGGAAATTGTTATCTTAAGACAAAGGTCTTTTTCTCTGACATATCCATATCATATCAGATTGATATAGCTTATATTCTTACGGTAAAAAGGAAATCTAATTTTAATAAAAGCTGGATTGTGTGACTAATACTCTTGAATTGTAACTCATGGAAATATTTTCATGCAGGAAATGAAAGAAGAAAAAATATTGAGATTCTAACTTTTCAGTAAGGGAATGAAACATAAAATGGTTATAGAAAATACATCATTTTCAAATTAGTAGTCTTCATTTCGGGGGAAGAACATTATTTTCTTCTGCATAAATTATCTGGAAACACGTTTCAAAAACCTAATCTTAATCTAAGCAATGAACATTTCAAAAAGTAAATTAATACCTTGAAGGGAATGAAAATGTGTTAGAAAAGTAAACTCTGGCACCACGGTATTATGGCTTTGCCAACAATCTTTCACAAGAAATTCTGAAGCTTTTTTCCCTGTCCCTTTGTTGATGAGAAAATTTGGTGTTTATGCCACAGTCTATATGCAAATTGACTTTTTTTTCCAAGTGAAACTTTGTAAAAACAATATCACTTTCTAACTTCTTCAGAAAATATATATAGCTTTGGGTTTCTCCTATGATTCATCCCCCTGCAGCTTACAGATGAGAATGTCATAGAATTAGTGCATTTTGGCCTTGAACTTTGAAACATGTTTCTGAAGCCATATACGAGGGGGAAGCAGACCATAAATATTTTTGAAGCACTAGTTTTAAAGTCAGAAGCTGTGTTGACCTAGCCACTTCCCTGTGGGATTGCCTTGAGTTAGTCACATCACTGTCAGGAGTCTCTTTCTCTCTCTCTCTCCCTTTCTTTTTCTCTCCCTCTCTTTTTCTCTTTCTCACTTATAAAATAGGCCAGGAGCAAGTAGTCATGTCTATAATTCTAGCACTTTCGGAGGTCAAGGTAGGAAGATTGCTTGAGCCCAGAATTTTGAAACCAACCTGGGCAATAGCAAGACCTATTTTTGTAAAACATCAAAAAATTAGCTATGTGTGGTGGCATGCCTCTATAATTCTAGCAACTCAGGAGGCTGAGGCAGGAGGATCAGTTGGGCCCAGGAACTGGAGGTTGCAGTGAGCTGTGTTAGGGAGGGATAAAGAGGAATAGGGCTCAATGTCTGCTTCAGGGGGTCTCTGAGGTAGAGAAACCATAAAGTGGAGGTCAAGGCTACAAAAACAGGTCTTTGGAGCATGGGCCCAAACAAAAAGTCTGTGTCCTCAAGTGACCTACCCTCATTAGCACAGTAAAAAGTCACACGCACACCCCCATGCAATGACAGTTTACAAATGCCATGACAACCCCTGGAAATCGCCTTACAGGACTGAAAATGGGGAGGACATACAAGGCTGGGAACTCTCCACTCCTTTATGGAAAAAAACATGAATATTGAGCCCCAACTTAACATAGGACTTTAGTATAAAGGGAAGAATCCTATTCCACTCAGCATCTTCTCCCCTTATGCACACACACGTGTTCCCTTTTAGGAACATTTAGTGCTTAATCAATCTTGCTGTCTGGCTTGCTTGGATCTATTTGGCTTACTCATTTATCTGTTAACTCAGTACCATTAACCATTCTTTGGCACTGGGAACCAAGAACCAGGGAACACAAACTTGACATTTGGTCACTGAGCTAGGCGATGTCATTGCACTCCACCTGGCAACAGAATGAGACTGTCTCAGGAAAAAAATCTGTAAAATAGGAGCCCTGGTCTTGATGGCCTTTGAGATCTCTGCAAATCTAACATACTGAAGGTTAAGGTGAGAAACAAATCTAGAATGCTTCTAATCTCAGTTCACAAACATCAGATTTATTATTACATTTACAGGTATATGAGAAATGTTACAATTTAGAAAGAAAATGATCAGTACTTACTAGGAGTTCTTCCCTACACCCTCATCAGGGAACTATACTGAGAGAGTAAGATAGGCATCTAACCAAAATTCCTATTTTTATCTGCCCATCAACATCTGACTTTGTACCTGACTTCTTAACATGGCCAAATTAATACCTTGAGGAAGTGTACATATTCCAAACAGAATCTATAAATATTTGATGGATATTTACCAAGAATTCCCGCCCCCCCCCCAAAGCCATTCTGGAAAGCAGGAGTGTTTGATTACGATACAGCAGTACCCTAGTTTACTGTGATGACTGTCCCTATGCGTTTATAATCAGCTATTTGCAGGATTGTTTTACAAAGCTTGTTTGGCTATCTAACCTCAAGGCTGAAGTCCTATTTTTCTGTGTAATCTGCTAGAAAATGCAACATTATAACCATCATGTCATTTATCTATGTCCTCCACTATCTCTTGTGTTCTTACCAAAAAAAAAAAAAAAAAAACAAAACCTAATAATATAGTTACATCTTCTGCCAAAAAATGGTAAGTGACAAAGCATATGCTTTGGAGACAGACAGACCAAGATTAGACTCTCGTTTTCCGTACTTCTTAACTCTATGATCCTGGGCAAGTTACTTACTGTCTTCAAGACTCAGTTTCTTCCTCTATAAAATGAGACTAATAATAGTTCTCTCCGGCAGCTGTATTGATACACATTCTAACTATATATTCTAAATAAGTTCATTACATAAAATTATGAAATGGAGATATTGGTATGCCTAGCCAGTTAGATGCATTACAAATATTGAGGATGTTTTTAATTTTTTCCCCTAATACCACTTCTATCGCTTTCCATTCAATCACAATAAAAGTTTCACAATAAGTAACTTTAGGAATATTTTTATCATTAGACAAACATGATAAATCAATAGTATAGAAAGGGCTATAAATCAAAGCACATGTTTCTCTTGCCATGACTGCTACATGACCTTCATATTTTGCTGTTCAGAAAATGCATATTTAGCCAAAATCTCAAAGAATCAAATTTCCATAAATGCAATGGTTTGTTTCTGTTACTTAAAGTGATTTCTAGGAAAGCCAGATGCTGGGATGTTATTTTTATAGACATGGAAAGGGAAGCCCTCCCTTTATTGAAAGTTGTTAGAATGACATTTTCTGACTGGTGATAGACCAAGTGGAAGTCTCTTATTCATGAAGTTCAGGAAATTCCAATGGTTAATCTAGACTTTAATAAATTTCCAGAAAATATTTGAAGGCTCATACTATCATAATTTATCACTTTTTTCTGTTTTACATATGCCTACAGAATATGGCCCTTGGTATATGCAAATTCCTATATTATTCTATCATGAGATTGGTTCTGTGCCTCAAAGTTTGTGAGTTCGTGAGGGCCTAGTGCCTCCAGCTGGTTTACCTAACATAACTACCCACTCTGTACAGTGTAAAATCTGCACTGTGGTTCAGAGGGATCCCCCACAGACAGCAGAGTCATTCTTCCAGTGTTTTTCTCTTCAATTCCCACAAGCCTCCTACTTCAGTAAATCTGTTTCTGACAGCTTGAACAGATACTACTAAGGTATAATTCTTCTCTGAGACTCTTTAACACTTGTAGTCAATATATTACAGTCTCCACTTGTTTTCCAGCAAAAAGCGTCCTCTACTTGAGAGTATAGGAGGATTAGTGGGAAAGTGACCTTAAGAAACACGGTAAGAAAGTGGTACAGGAATAAAAGGTTCAATAAAGGGTTCATTGTGGAGGATGTTAGCACCATGGGCAACCGGAATGTAATCTGGGGGCCCTAGGGACTCGCTTGCTCGGAATTACTTCCATGCCTACCCACAGAAGGGGAAACAGCGGACTTGGTGCCTGTTTAGAGCTGACCCCAAGGCAAGGCATTTGTCACCAGTCATTTCTATAGAAAGCTGAAGGTGAGATCCAAGAGAGCCCCGAGTGGAGCAGCACAGATGTATAGGTGGATTTCAGAGCAGGCAATGGAATGGTAATGGAAGAAGTTGTCTTCCATGATCAACTTTAAAATATACTTAATGCGATTTTAGAATTGGAAGTAAATTTAGAGATCAGCTCCCAGCCTGCCAGTCTTAGGAAGGTTGTTGACAGCACTGTAGGGGGGACGGTTCCTCATTGGGTGGAGTGATCTCTGCACACTGCAGGATCTACCCCTTAAGTGTCAGTCAGGCTTTCAGTTCTTTTTATGTAAATCACCCCTTACATTTTCAACTGCCCCCTCAAGTAGTGTGGCTGTTGGTAAAAATTTCTGTGGGCTCCACAGTTTTACAGGAAAAGGATTTCTAGCTTGAAAGGTTTAAGTGACTTGCTTAAAGCACTTGTCAACCAGAGGTCAAATCTCCGGAATTTTCACCTACTGAAGGCAGAGATCATTTTTTTGAAGGAGACCATCTCTGAGGTACTTGGTATCTGGGTAGCAGTTAATGGTGGCTATATGAAGCATAAAATAATGGTTGAGTGAAAACAAATACTACATTATTGTATGGACTAACCACTTTCAATTCACCATGTGTGCATTTTTTCTTCTTAAATATAAATTATAAATATATATTGTATGTGCACAAAAGCAGAAGAAAAGAAAATGAATCCATTTAAAATTGTTGCAAGTCAGCAAAATATTTGCACATAGAAAACACATATTTGGGGTAACTATCCTGTTTTTTTAATTTTTTTTATTAAATCATAGCAATGTACATTAATACTATCATGGGGTACAGTGTACTGTTTCTGTATACAATTTGAAATACTTTCATCCAACTGGTTAACATAGCCTTCATGTCTTTGTCTTACTTATTGTGTTAAGACATTTATATTCTACAATTAGAGAGATTCACATGTGTCCATTCTACCCCAAAGCAATATATAATTTTAATGCAATCCCTACTTACGTTCCATTGTCATACTTTAAAGATTTTGAAAAAATAATACTTTGTTTTATATGGAATCAGAAAAAAACTCAAATAGCCAAGACATTACTCAGAAATAAAAACAAAGCAGGAAGAATCACGCTACCAGACATCAGACTATACTATGAATCCATAGTGATCAAAACAGCATGGTAGTGGCCCCAAAACAGAGAGGTCGATGTATGGGACAGAATAGAGAACCAAGAGATGAACCTAGCTACTTACTGTTATATGATCTTTGACTATCCTGTTATTGTAAGTTTACATGATACCATATTTAATTCCAGAATGTCATTATGAATAAAAATGCTTGCGTATCTTCTGATTAGCTTCACCCTGTAGCTAATACACTCTCCAAGTGCTTAGTGCTTTCCAGGTGAATGAATGGTAAGCTTTGCATCTGTGGGTTGTTATACAGATGGGACCTATTGGGAAGGGAAGTGAAATGTCGGCAGCCCAGGGCATTTTCAAACAACACACCCTCCACCCAGATGGGCTCCCCTCTCCTGGCGTCCTGCATTCTTCATCGCTCCCATAGCCAGATGCTTTCAGAATCATCACAGGTGCTGAGACCAAGTGATAATCTATTGGGTTTGTAAAAGTTCAAAAATGGTAAGAGCCACCATGCTAAAGAAAAATATCCCAAAATGGCTGAGTAGAAGAAGGAATAAATCAAATTTTAAAGGGGAGATTGAGAACACATCAGGATCAGAAAGCAAAATGTAAATAAAATTAAATAACTGTTCAAAATGAGAATAAATCAAAATAAAAATCTAAACTATTTTCCTTTACTTGAAAAAAATCATCAAATTAAATATTTTTAATAAGTACTGACATTTATTTAAAAACTACCAAGAAAGCAATACAAAAATAAACAAATAGGCTCGGCACCTGTAGCTCATCGGCTGGGGTGCCAGGTGCATACACTGGTACTAGCATGTTGGAATCCAGCCTGGCCCACCAAATAACGACAACTACAACCAAAAAAATAGCCAGACATTGTGGCAGGTGCCTGTAGTCCCAGCTACTGGGGAGGCTGAGGCAAGAGAATTGCTTAAACCCAAGAGTTTGAGGCTGCTTTGAGCTATGACTCCATGGCACTCTACCAAGGCAACATAGTAAGACTCTGACTCCAAACAAATAAATAAATAAACAAACATACAAACAAATAGTTAATCAGAGAATCAGTTACAAAAGTGATATTATATTTTGGTTACACCTGAAAAGTTCCTGGCAAAGGACTATATTAATTCAGCTACTTAATTAAATTTATGGACACAAATACATTTTTTTCCATTTCAATCTGTTTAACATCTAAAATAAAATCATGTGTTTTGAATCCTAATAAAATTGATATTGTCTCATTTGATTGACTTATTATAAATTCTATCATAGCAAGGAGTTATGAACTACACTGTGTATGTTACACAAATAAAATTCTATGCATAAGGTTACAATATCACAAAATAAACATATTTTCAAGTAGCTGCAGTTTTCCATAAAAATGTTAACTGAAGCAGGAGAATATTTGTGTACAAAAAAAGGATGGAGCCAATGCCTTTAAATAATAAATAAAATATGAAAATGATTTTCATATGAAATACAAAACTAGATAACAGTGCTTCAAATTGGCAAGTCAGATTAGTTTAATATCATTGCCATTATTTATGGGGATTAAGACTATTAATGTCAAATCTAACAGTCTGGAAAATTGGAAGGTTCAATTAATTAACGTGGAATTCGACATTTCATCCTGGAATCTTATTTCTTTCTCTTTCCAGAGGGAATCTAAATTGAGATTATATTAGAGGATTGAGTTTGACAGTTCATTTAGGAAGACGAAATGTTATAAGTATTAATTAAACAGAGGTGAGGGATGTGTGGAATGAGTTTGAACTAGATAACTGACCATTTCAAAAATCAGAGATCTTTCCTCTCTAATATAGGACTTTGGAGGTTATTGGCAATTGTAAATTATTCACACCTGCTTAAATTCAATGAACTCTGATTTAGATGAACTAGGAAAGTTACTCAGTTTGTTTGAACTGTGCAGATTAGCTTTGAGGTCCATAGGCAGATTCATTTTGTTTTAGCTGTACCAAGATATATGTATCTTTGAAGCTCATAGTTTGTCCAACAGGGTGTATTATTTTAAAGAATGAGTATGGTAATGAGGATATTAAAAATATTACCTTTCAAATAAACATATATTTAATGACAATCATATGCTTAAGACATATATATTATCTATTTCTGATAAAATGATCTGATAGGTGTTGGTATATTTTCCCATTTTCTAAATGGTATAACTGAGTCACAGAGAATTAAACATCCCAACTATGGTTTTGCAGCTGGTATATGAAGAACTTGATTTAGTTCTCCTCGCTTTAACCAAAATCAGAATATACACATCCATGCATACATTTCAACTTCGAAGAAGAGTCTCTGGTGGTTCCTGTGGCTCAAAGGCACCACCAGCTCCATATGACAGAGGTGGCAGGTTCAAACCTAGCCCTGGCCAAAAACTGCAAAAAAAAAAAAGAGTCTTTTAAAGTGCTCTCCAGAGTTGTTATCAATTATTCATCTACAAACAATATTAGACACAATTTGGAATATTAGTACAAATTAGGTTTCAGTCTTTTTCTTCTTGAATGTTTTGGTAGCATTTGACAAAGTTCCCCACCACCTCCTTCTGGACCTTTCTATTCCTCTGTCTTCCACAACAACTGAATTCTCTTGTCAACCTCTCATTTCTTTGGTGATTGCTTCTTTGGTTTGCTTAGAGGGTTCCTTTTCTGCCTTTCTAATAAACACTGGTGTTTTCTAGTGTGTTATTTTTATGCAATATATTCTGCTTTGTCAGTTGCTCAGGTTCAAATACCGTCTCATTCTACTGTCTTTAGTCCAGACTGCTCCGGAAGTTTAGACTGATATACCAAACTGTCTACTGGAGACTCATTGAAAGCTTGAGATACCTAAACTTGATTTTCTTATATTGTCTCAAACCTGCTTTCATACCTACTCCCACTCACTAGACTTTCTCTTGTGTTCTCTTTTTTGCATGCCTCATATTAAGTATTATTATTCAATTCTGTCATTCATTAATTCTTTATAATTTTTGAATATTTATATATTAGGAATTTTCCCAGGTGTTAGGCATACAATTATAGAAATTATTAAGTTCTGTCTTCATGACGCTTATACAGTAGTTCCCCCTCGTCTGTGAATAATATGTTCCAAGACCCTCAGTGGATTTCTGAAACCTCAGAGGGACTGACCTCCATATATATAGAGTTGATGTTTTAGTCAACTTTGGACCACATCTATAACTAACCCCATAAGATTAAATATGCTGTAGTGTTACTTTATCTTTTTCTAGGCTTAGATATGTTTACACACAAGTACTTACCATTGTATTACTGTTGCCTACAGTATTTAATACAGAAACACACTGTACAGGTTTGTAGCCTCCCAGCAGTAGGCTATACCATGTAGCCCAGGTGTATGGTAGGCTGTGCCATCTGGGTTCATGTAAATATCAACTTCACACAACTCATTTCTCAGACTATTTCCCTGTCACTAAGTGACACATAATCGTACTATGTTTTTCCTGATCATGCACAGCTATGACAAAGTTTAAATTATAAATTAGTCACATTAAGAGATTAATGATAATAACTAATAATAAAATAAAACAATTATAGCAATATATTAATAAAAGTAATTTGAACGTGGTTTCTCTCTCTCAAAATTTCTTGTTTTAACTGCACTCACCATTTTTTTTAATGATGATATGAGATGACAGAAAACTCAACAGAAAGAAATCAGGTAGAAGGGGACAGAGGAGAGGGGTGAGCCACACCCACCAGGTACAGCACACACTATCTCAGTGAAGGCACACTTATAACTTTGACTCAAACTACAAACAGCAATTCATGTATCCAAAACATTAGTACCTCCATAATATTCTGAAATTTATAAAAATGAAAAAATAGACATAATAGAAATTAAAAAAAATTAAAACCAACGCCTATATGATGAGATGAAGTGAGGCTAATGATGTAGGCATTATGCCCCTGAATTTGAAACTTATAAATTCTTTATCTCTGAAATTTTCCATTTCATAGTTTTGGATCACTTTTGATCTCAGGTACAGAAACTGTGGAAAGTGACACCATTCTGAGAAGGCAATAAATCTGTAAAGAGGTAAACAACATACTTTCTACTAGGCATGTTTTGAAAAAGCATAAAACCGATACATGAACAGAGAAACAGTCTAGTATTTTGTCTAACGTGCACTGTGAGCCATGTGTCAGCTGAGTGAGCGCTCTCTGTTGCACAAAGCCATTGAGGCTCTTAGGAGTCGTGGAAGTCTTCTCTGCATAGGTGGTTGTGGTCACAATAAGGAGCAATGAAATGCAAGTTAATAGAAAATGAGAAAGCAAAACAGGCAGCAGGAAGAGCCAGTTTAAAGGAAATGAAGCTAAAGTTCAAAGCCTTTCTCTCTGTAATGACGTCCTTGTCTCATTAACACATGCTCATTCTTTGAACTTTCGCTCAGGTGCCACCGACCTGGAGTAGCCTTCTCAGATCTAGATTAACACCTGCAATGCAGCTCTGCTCATTGGCCTTTCAGCTTTCCGTACCATTTATAGTTCTGGAATCCAGGTTGAGATAGACTTGTTCCCTGCTCAGAACCCCTCACATGTTCCCATTTTCTGTAATAAAATGTCTATTAACCTTAGCATGGCATTGCTTGTACTTCATATCTACTCCAATTCTTTTCCATAAAAAACCCCATACTCAAGGATACATTCACTTTTAGTTTTCTGAATAGGCCAAGCAGATTCCAACATTCCTCTCTGCAAAGTGTGCTATTCTAAGGGCCCCTGCTTTTCTCTCACAACTTGAATATTTTTCTGACCTTCTCTGCCCCACTTTGTGTGGACAACTGCTACAGTATCTATTATCATTTATCGAGTTTAGTCCTTTACTTTACTTTTTAAAATAAATTCACTGATGATGAGACTTTGTTCTGACTTGGTTTTCCAACAAGGCATAGAACTGTCACCTGACTGTGTTTTACTGTTAATAGTTAAATAGATGAATGAATTTAAATATTTAAGAAGGATATTGAAATAGGTTCAAAGTGGTAGCCACATTATTAAAAAATGCAGATTCACAAAGACGGCTTATTCTGTGAGTTTAGTTTTGTCCTCAAAATTAAGTGAACCATATTTCATCTAGAGAATGTGGGAATGTTCTTCCACATCTGCTTCACCAATTCGTCTTTCCCATCTCCTGAATTCAGTGCTCGTGGCCATTGAAATACACCAGAAATCCATCAGCAGGATTGATGCTATACTCTGAAAACCAAGTTTTGCTTCCCAAACAGAGCACTGTGCCAGGCTTAAACTTGGAATCTCTTTGCCCGTGGTATATTGAATACCAGCTGCCTTTCCACATATCTCTCTATCTTTTCTGCAGACACACGCACACGTTATTTATGTTCAAGAGAATAATGTGTTACATTTAAGTGTTAGTGGGCATATTGATGCTTTAGTTTAAAGAGACAAAATTATCCAGATTTAGAAACTTGTAGCAACTATCGTTTAGTCCTCCTACTTCTCAGTGTGAAGTAAGACTTGTAGAATATTAATTTGTAACTCTTCCTAGAAGAATAGAAAATATTACATAGTCAACTGGGAGAATAAGACAAAACAGAGGGCAAATGTTACGGTTAGAAATAAAGTCTATAAAACACTATGAAATAGACAGAAAGGTTGTCATATTTTATGGAAAAATCATATCTCTTACTTGTTCTTACTAACAATTCTGGTTATGTTGATGCTTTGGACTGCCTAGACTTAAAAGTACATGTTTTAAAATTTTTCTTTTGTTCCTATTGGGTAAAGATCAGTAATACTTTCTTTTGCCAGAAACTGCCTCTATGATCATGGAAATTTATTTTTTCCAAATTAATATGAAGGTACAAATGCTTAAGTTACATGGTTTTAAATTTAGGGTAAAGTTCAAGTTGTAGTTGAGCCTTTTACTCAGGGAGTGTCCTGAACACCCTCGCACTGTGCACAGTAGGTGAGATCCCACCAACTGTCCCCTTTCTCCCAACAATGGCTTCACCCCTTCCCCTCTATTTCTTTTCCCCTCCTCCTTGATAAACTATATTTGTATTTTATCATATGTATGGGCAAATAGTTGTTTACATATTGGTTTAATATTAGTATGGAGACCATTGGATGCTTTTTTCCATTATTGAATACTAAGAAGAATGTGTTTCAACTCAATCTGGATAAACATAAAAGATGTAAAGTCTCCATCTTTTCTTATGGTTGAATAGTACTTCATGGTATACACATGCCACAGCTTCTTAATCCACTCATGGGGTAATGAACATTTGGGTTTATGCCACAAGTTGGCAATTGTGAATTGAGCTGCAATAAATATTCTGTTGCAAATGTCTTTTTGATAAAAATATTTTTGTTCTTCTGGGTAGATACCTAGTAATGAAATTGTGGAATCAAATGGAAGGTTGACTTTTAGTTCTTTAAGAATTTTCCATACTTCTTTCCATAAAGGTTGTATTAGTTTGCAGTCTCACCAGCAGTGCAGAAGTGTTCTCTTCTCTCCACATCCATGCCAGATTCTGCAGATTTGGGACTTTGTGATCTGGGCTAATCTCACTGAAGTCAGGTGATCTCTCAGAGTGGTTTTGATTTGCATTTCTCTGATGACTAGAGACGATAAGCATTTTTTCATATGTTTGTTGGTAAACCATCAAATCTGTCATCTTCAAAGAAGTTTCTGTTCAAGTCTCTTGCCCACTTATAAATGGGGTTATATCATGCAACTTTGTTTATTTTAATGAAATCTCTGCCTGGCTATTCAGATAACATCCTTGGGAAATGTAGTACTAGGATAGAATGATCAAATATGTAGTCATTTATTGTCCATTTTAGGTCACTTTTTGAGAGTAAAGATGGTAATACCCATATAAATAATACAAATCTTAAACATCTCCAGAGACATAATCCCCATTTTGAAAATACAGTCTGTTCTCCATATCACAAAATTTCATGGTTATCATCTGTGGGTAAGAGAATCATGGCAACACTGATGTCTGACATGGAATCCTTTTCACACTTACATCCAGTGGTCAGATCCAAACACCAAATGCAGAAAAAAAATTGCAAAGAATTGTAGTGCTTGAGCATCTCTTCTTGATTATAGGGTAATAATTAACTTTTATACCATTTTAGATACCATTTCCAAAGCTTTTTATTTTGGATGTCTTTGAAGTTAAGCACCAGCTTTCAGAAGTGGAAATAAGCATAAATACTATAATTACACTTCTATTATAAAATATAACATTTTTAATTATAGTAATTATTTCTAGCTACAAATCTTTAAATGCATGATATTCTACTTGTTGTTATAATAAATAGGCAATACTTTGTGACACACAGTTGACATAGTGCATGGAACATCTCTAAATTTAAAAGGGGGAAGAAAAGCCTCATTAATTTTATAGTTTTTTTTAGTGACTGTATTTCCATATAGGCCTTTCAATTTCTGTAAATATTTAAGGAACATTTATTTCATGGAATACTATAGTATAAAATCTATAATGTAAATTTCATATTGGAAAAAATAACGCTGAGAGTATATTCCCATGACCAACAAAATTTCCTAAGTGGACTAAGTATCCTCTGGAATCCCATCTACTTGTAGTCACTCAGTAAACACTAGATGTCAATTGAACTGGCTCTTGAGCACCTTTGAATATTTTCCTAATATTCTTTTATACCTCATTCTTCTATTCAAGGAAACAGAATGTATTCTATTTGTTTTTGGATATTGCCTGGCCTACTATGTAAGCTTTATGGTTAATTAAAAAAAAGATTACTGCAAAAGATAAAACATTTTTTTTTCTAAGAATAAGTGGTTTCTTGTTTGTGGTGGTGGTTTCTGTTTCTTCATTTGCTTTATTTTTGTTTTATTTATGAAGACATTTACTATGTTCTTTTTTTTATTAAGGGGAAATTATTTTTAACTTTCTCAAACAATCATGAATAATTTTACATTCCTCATCTTGGAGTTAAACCAGTGCTTTTCAAAGTATGACACAAAAAATAACTGACTTTCCAGGATTCTAAGGACAAACATGTTTTGGAAATGTTGAATGTGTTTTTCTTTATATTATTTCATTTTTTGAATGTGTTTTTCATGATGCCTGTTCACATTGCCTAGAACAGGTATGACATAGGAAACATTTTAGAAAAAACTGAGTTAAAGAAACTCAACATTTTCAATAATATTTTAGAAAGAAAATGCCAGTGCAAGAAACAAACAGTAGTTTCCACAGTTAAATTAGCGTGTGGGACTTTAAAATATAATTATGTAGCAGCTCAAACCAGTTATCCTAGCACTCTGGGAGGCTGAAGCAGGTGGATTGCTTGAGTTCAGAAGTTCAGGACCAGCCTGTGCAGGAGCAAGATTCCATCTCTATTAAAAATAGAAACACTAGCTGGGTGTTGTGGTGGGTGCCTACAGTCCCAGCTGCTTGGGAGGCTGAGAAAAGAGGATTGTTTGAGCCCAGGAGTTTGAGATTGCTATGACTATAGCACTCTAGCCTGGGGAAACAGAATGAGACTCTCTTTCAAAAAATTAAAATAAAATAAAACTGTAGTTATAAGCATGAAGCACTAATCCAGTGAGTTTTGGAATAATGGTTTTAGTCCTCTCCCGAATCCTTCATTTAAGTCATCGTGGACTAGCGTTAGCAAATACATCTCATTGATAGATGTGAATGGAAGGAAAGCCCATTTCCAGCATAGAAACAAAAATATCTAGTAGATGTGGAATATAATAGCACGCGCTCTCTCTGTGAACTCCAAGTGATCTATTCTCACTCATTCACTGCGTGGGCATCACTCTCCACGGATTTAGGGTTTATGCCATGATTAATATTGTCATAGAATAAGATGAATCCTCTGAACTCCAATTATTTTCTATTTTTGCTTTTGATGTGATGGGGTCATAACATAATGGGTAGTATGATTTTTAACATGTGGGTCACCATAAGTCACTTTGAAAATTTTATCAAACCGTGGACCTTAAAAAATACAAATAAGGACAAACACAAACCTTTTATTTTGTATAATTCTAGAGGCTAACAACCACTGTAACCTAACCTCAGGTTCATGGGCTCCAAGATTAAGACCCTGCTACTATGAGGCCTGAGATTCTTTTCAGAAGAAACCTACTATCATATGGTGATAAATTATCGTAACTTGGAAGTTCAAAAAAACAATTTTGAGTAATGTGATGGAATATAGTATCATCAAGTTTGTCACTTGTGATTGATTATACTTTTGTGAACCAACAACATATTCTAATTTATCATGCTTTTAAATCAATGACACAAAAGTTCATGTCTTTTTTTTTTTTTTTAAGTAATGGTACTTTAATGATACAAGAAAGCAAACTGTTCAATTCAGGAAATGTTTATAGAGCATCCATGAAGTGTCAACATTGTCCTAATAGCTAGGTTACAAATACTATTAATATAATAGAACAGCTGCCTTTCACAGCTCACAATCTGTACATAACCCAAATCTAATTTAAACAGAATTTTCTATATTATTGGATTTCCCAGCCACTTTCAGACGTGTCTGCAAATACACCTGAATATATTTATTTTATGTATGTGTGTATAAACCCACACATCTGATTCACAATTTATAAGAAGATTAAACTTAAATGATACAAGGATCAACATCGAAATAATCATAATAAACATTATATTAGGTATTTACACAGCACTGTTTTTAGCGTTTCCACAACTCTTTTACATGTATTTATGAATTGGGTATGAAGATTCATAGCATTCCGTTCCTTTTTTCTTTGACCGAGGCTCAGATAGCTCTACCATGTGCCAAAGGTCAAGATCATTGAAGTTTATCTGTTTGTTTATTTGTTTGTTTGTTTTGTAGAGACAGAGTCTCATTTTGTTGCACTTGGTAGAGTGCCGCCCTCTAACTCCTGGGCTTAGGTGATTCTCTTGCCTTAGCCTCCCAAGTAGCTGGCACTACAGGAGCCCACCACAAAGCCCAGCTATTTTTGTTGTTATTGTTGTTGTTGCAGTTTGGCCGGGGCCGGGTTTGAACCCCGCACACTGGGTATATGAAGCTGGCGTCCTACCCACTGGGCCACAGGCGCCACCCCTAGATCATTGAAGTTTTTACAATCAGTCTTTCTGACTCTAAACCTTATGTTTTTATTACTTCCCTGCTTTCAACATGTGTTAAATAATTACAAAATTTCTAAAAAGGTACTAGCTGAAGTTCTGGTGACTGCATCAGTGAATCCGTAAGTCAGGGTATCTCCTAGAGTTTAGCAGCTAGAGGCCAATGCAGAAAGTTACAGGGAGGATTCCTACAGGAAAACACACAGTCAACTATCAGGGTCAGGGGCTAACTCAAACGAACAAGAGGTACACCAATGTCTTCGTCATTTGGGGACAGGAGGATGTGTTTCTTTATATTCATAATTTTTTTCCATTCTTGTTTATTTTCCACCTGGCACGTAGAATGAAAGCTTCTTATCTCCTTCTGAATATAGGTGTGCATTTTTATAAAATATATGTGTCCCGAAAGATTTTACATAAATCAGAGTTTTTTAAATCAAATTATTTCTCTAGTTAAAGAAAACTTCATGAATCAATTAACACAGGTGTTGGAAATATTCTACCAC
This sequence comes from Galagoides demidoff, assembly GCA_963574575.1. Classification (NCBI taxonomy): domain Eukaryota; kingdom Metazoa; phylum Chordata; class Mammalia; order Primates; family Galagidae; genus Galagoides; species Galagoides demidoff. The sequence continues at coordinate 3,684 of CAUYQV010162094.1, read as the reverse complement.
TTACTAAAAATTCTTTGTTAGGCTAGGTATGATGGCTCATGCCTGTAACCTTAGCACTCTGGGAGGCTGAGGTGGGTGGATGGCTTAAGCTCAGGAGTTTGAGACCAGCCTGAGTAAGAGGGAGACCCCTGTCTCTGCTAAGAATAGAAAAACTAGCAGGGTACAGTGACAGGTGCCTGTAGTCCCTGCTACTACTTGGGAGGCTGAGACAAGGGGACTGCTTGAGCCCAAGAGTTTAGCTTGATGTGAGTATGATACCACAACTCTTTACATTGGGCAACAGAGTGAGACTCTGTCTCAAAAAAAAAAAAAATTCTATGCTGTTAACAGTTTTATAGAGATATAATTTACGTGCCATAAAGTTTATTCTTTTAAAGTGTGAAAATTAATAGTTTTTAGACCATTTATAGAGTTGTGCATTTCCTAACCCAATCTGCTTATTGATCATTCAAAAAGGAACCTTGAGCACGTTATCCCCTCTGCTGTCCACCCCTGACCTAGCCCCAGCCGTAGACGAGCACTGTCTACCCTCTGTATTCGTGTATTTGTCTGTTGAGAACACTTTGTACCACATCTAAGTGCTGCTACACGACAGATGGTTTCTTACAAGTGGTTTCTGTCACTCAGTGTGTTTGTGGGGTCTGTATAGGCTGCAGTATCTGTCAGTGCTTCCACTCTTTCTTACTAGAGTGAGGTCTGTATAGGCTGCAGTATCTGCAATGCTTCCACTCTTTCTTACTAGAGTGAGGTCTGTATAGACTGCAGTATCTGTCAATGCTTCCACTCTTCCTTACTATCTAGCAATATTCCACTTCAGAGATATTTCACATTGTATTTACTCACGTCAGTGAGGCAATTGGGTTGTTTTCATTTTTTACTGTTTATCCTGGCATCCATACTAAAGCTTTCTGATTTTTGTTTTATTTTATAAGTAGAGGCATATATTTTTGTCGCTGTTGGGTAGAATACCACCTAGGAGTGCAATTTCTGTGTAACATGGTAAGTCTCTGTTGAACCTTTTGGGAAATTGCCAAACTGTTTTCCAAAGTTGCGGCACCATTTTACTTTCCCACTAGTAGTATTCTCCACATCACCTATGGGTGTTTGGACAGTACAGTGGCAGAGGTGAGCAATGGTACAGCACAGCCCACAAAGCCTGAATTATTTACTATTTGACCCATTATAGAAAAAGTTTGTCAACCGCTGCTTTAACAAATCAAAAATTCACATCCTCAATCACTTTTTATTTACAAGTGTATTTTCATGTCACAGGGTGCTTAGTGAGACAGACAAGTTTCATTACATATGGAGAGGATGATTGAACTGATTTTATTTGGATGCACTTGTGATTTTGTGATTGGTGTTAAGTTTCTATGTATTCATTCACTCCTATTCATTAAACATGTTTATCAAATATTCATTTATTCGGTATAGTTATTAAAGTCTTACTATATGCCAGCAGCTGCATTAGACACTGGGGATATTGCAGTGAGGATAGACAAGGCTCCTGTCTTAGCAACAGCAGGGAAGACAGTTTCCTACAAGGAGGATGTGGTGAGGTGCTGGCCATGCAGCGGAGCCGAGGGCCTGAGGGAAGCTGGCAGTGAAGGAGGACGAGGGTGAGTGGAACCATTGGAACAGTGTTTGCCAAAGTATAAGAATATTTGTCAGTGCTGTGAGAGAAATAAAAGATCCCTGGGAGAAGGTCTTCAGTTCCAAGGCGCAGCCCTCCTTCTCTAGGCCATTTCATGGAGCCTTTGATCCAGGCATCACAGATCTCTGGCAGAATTTCCCAGTTACCTGACCCTCAGAAATCTTATTTTAATGGAACATTTTTCAAGAGTTAAGGCTCCATGAAAGATTTTCTGGAAAAAAAAAATAACAAAACGATGTAGAACTTTTTTGGTGGAGAATTGAGTTGCAGATGAAAAGATTCATAAAAGTCTCTGGAAACAAAATGAGATCACACATCCAACACCTTTCGTTTTCTGGTACAATGTGACCTTTTAGATCTTGAAACATTCCCTGGTGTATATGTTAGGCCTGTAAATTAGTGATGGTAATGTCTCATTTAAAGGGTCTTTGAAGTTTAGTTTTTTCTTTATTAAGTCCCTATCTTTCATGTGTGTCTTTCTAAAGCATTTTAAGATCATGGAGAAGGAAGTTCAAGGAAAGATGGCATGATAGATTATTCTTCCTTTTAAAAAAGGATTATTCCTTACCTTTTTGTTAAATTGACTTGGATAAAATTTTCAAAGTTAAATGTTTTTGTTCTCAAAGGCTAGGTGTATCCTTTCATCTTCTTTTTCTTCTTTTTTAAATTGTATTTTCTTTCCTCGACCAATTCACGGCTGGTCTCAAAAAGTGTTATCATAATTATCTTGCCAGTTTTTCTGTTAAAACTCCCAAAAGGCAACAACAACGGCCATTTAGAAGGTTCACTTTAGCAGCATGACATGAATTGGAAGCGCAGATGGTGAGCAGTCTATGAGATCAACACACTGCTATTGTGTGCAGCCATTCACAAGTCTGGACTGTGAGAATCTCAAGCTCAACTACCGACACCGTCATTAGCCCCTGTGTACTTTGCATGAGTAACTGCCCTCCTACATAACTCAGATTTCTCAGTTGTACAATCAGTAGAATTAATAATACTTATCTCAGCTGTTGTTGAGTACCAAGTCGATGGCCAGCATGCAGTAAATATAATTACAAACGCATAACATTGGTCTAACAAGTGAAGAAACATCTGTTGGAAAAACAGCTTTTCAGTGTGTGTGAAAGCACTAATAGTGCTCTAAAGAAAGATTTATTTCTGCGATACAGTTACCAGATGGACAAATCAGTGAAATAGGAAAGACTAATAAGTATAATATCATAACATCATTATTATCAAGAAGGAAAGAGAATGGAAAAATTAAATACATGAATAGCTGGGTAAATCTACACTGGAAAGGGCTGTTCAACATTTAGAATAAAATTCTTCTTGGTCTAGTGAAGGTTAGCATGTTCTCAAAGTGCTTTAAAAAAGACCACTTTTCTAAAGATATAAATAAGAATATGCTTGTATTTTGGATAAAGATACGAGGGCAATTTAATCAAATATATGGCTGACCTAAAGCTGTAAGGGATTAATAATATGTTGGATAAAAAAATGATGGCAATACCATACTGACATATAGCATGAGGAACCAAAATTATGAGATATTTAAAATAAGGAAACATCACAGTGGTCTTTCTTTGGATCCAAAGTATCATCTTCACAAGTCTATGAAATGGAAAGTAGAAATGTATAAATATGAAAAAAGCCTTAGGAGCTTAAAATGACTATGAGAGCAACGTAAGAGTTAATATAAGGGAATAGTGATAAGCAGATAATTCTATCAAAGGCAGTACAATAAGACTAGAACCTGATGGAACAGATGTAAAATATGTACAACAATGGAGATTATTGCCCTACTCAGATCTGACTTGATGATTAGAGAGTTAGATTTAGTTGTGATCACTCCACTCTGAAGACTAAAGATAAATGTTTTTTTTTTCTTTTGAGATGGAGCCTCAAGCTATCCCCCTGGGTAGAGTGCCATGGCATCACAGCTCATAGCAACCTCCAACTCCTGGGCTCAAGCGAGTCTCCTGCCTTCGCCTCCCAAGTAGCTGGGATCACAGGCGCCTGCCACAACG